>JAHHFK020004327.1:0-262500 GCA_024533555.2 Aedes koreicus | reverse complement strand
TGAGCGTTTGCCCAATGAAAGCCTTGAACTGCATCCTGCACAACGAATGAAAAATTCTCCGAAAAATCACAGATTATGATACACTCAGTAGCTTTTAAATTGTTTTTCACGTGTTTTAAATAGTTTGCCTGTCGCTCAGCTGTAAAGTTATGTGGCAATAAATTGAGTAATTTTTCTAAAAAAGTATCAATAAATTCTTGTGTGTCCATTTCAACTAAGTCCAAACTGCATCTTTCTGCTTGACGCCATTGTTTAAATTGTAATGATTCAACGTGACCGTTATTAAGAATGGTCATAAGTTCTACCGCCAAAATTTGCATTCCCGGACAATTTTCGCAACATTGCTGCCAGCAATGCTCATTTGGATTTTGACAAATTATTTTTGAAAACATATCATGGTAGGACTGAACACCATCTGGAAGTAATTGTTTACTTTGGAGTGTTTTAAAAATCAATTTAACGTTTTGGTGGTAAATGCAAACGCACACCGTATGCGTGCCACTTGTTCCTGCCAAAATGCAGTGTTTTGGACGGTTACTGGCGAACATCGAAAATCCAATCTTAATATCAGGATGAGTATTTTTAAATATGGAGTACGCCTCTTGCAAATTGCATAAAACTAACCTTCTTTGTATGTAGATCCTACCTTCTTCATTGTTGGATATCAAATAATCCCTTTTTCCCGGGCACACACGACTTATATCGTCGCTATTATAAAAATTACGAACACGCATTAGCGTTTCCTCTCCTAACGAAGCTCTACTAATCCTCTTTTTAGGCACTGACATTATTCCCTCCTGTTGTTGTAATACTTTCACTTGGTTGGCCATATATTGGGAAACATCAAACTCTTGCATAATCCTATATGTAGACCAACTTTTGGGCAGTGTGGTTAAAATCCTATACCGCTCATTGCTATCTTTTGTTTCCTTAAATTTATCCTTAAGCTGTGTTAGCATTTCATTATCGTCAGACAAAAACGTGTTATTGGTGGTACCGATCGATTCATAGCTGGTTGTTTCCAATGAGCCTGTAAATAAATATAACAAATTATTGATTAAAAATTGATTGATTGGAAATCATGCAAATAATTTCTATTTTATTATTTACTTTGGTAGGGAAAAGGAACAATGCCGGACGGTCCTGCAAGGGCAATTGTTTCGTGACTGGTTGCTTCGCACGATTCTAAAAGAATGTAAAAATAAAAATGTTCCAGTAACAATTGCAAGAGAAGAATTCAAATTAAAACAGAATTATATGAACTTTTATATAACATACCTGTAGTGCCTATACTGGATGGTCCTGTAATGGGTTCTTCGGTCATGGTATCAATGTGCTTATACAATTTCTTGTAGCAACTTTGACAAATGAAAGAGCTACTCTCATCAATTTTAACCTTTTTTTCCACAGCATGGTCGTACAATTTTGCGTTGATTTTTCTGGAACACGAACTCAACACCCAAACACTACAAATTGAACACTTACGTTTCATTTTACGATATTCTTTGATATAACTGTTCTGATATGATACTTTGTTTTCAACTGGTAACTTCTTACATAAATTTCCGTGTTTTATATGATGTTTATATTGTACCTACGATCAAGTGAAGTGAACTGCAGCCTAGACTACAATAGGTATTGAATTGTTTCTCGGCTATAGCGATCAGGTCTATTTGCAGACGGGAGCGAGTAGAGCGGAATTTCTAAAGCGAGAAAGCAACAGAATAACAGATAACGCAAGCGAGCGACGAGTATGAAATGAAAGAGATGTTGTTCACTCTGCTGCTTCTCCGCTTTAGAAATTCCACTCTACTCCCTCCCGTCAGCGAGTAGACCTGATCGCTACAGCCGAGAAACAATTCAATTCAATCTCACAGGTCGATAAACATTCTACATCTACAGTAGGTAGTCAATACGTATCAACGGTTCTTCTTTTAAATAATAATACCAATGCCCCTCTGTGTAACGAAAAGAATGTTAGGTAATCAAATTGTCAATATCTACCTAAAGTCTCATTAGTCTTAGTTGCTATAATATTATATAATTATGTCAAGTAAATATTATTTATTATATAATATTTACTTGACATTCTGTGACCTACTCATAGATTTCATTAGTCATAGGTTTGATTGGATGGAGACGCATGGTAATCTACCATGCATCTTCATCGTTTCTACAGGCGGGTGATGTATAAAATGAAGAGTAATGATTTATTATTTAAAAAATTGTATCTCCAAAACGACACGCAGAACATCTCCAATTTTTTGATATGTTATGTAAAATTGAATGCTCTTTCATTTAAAAATACTAAAACAAGGAGTCGTTGAGGCCCCTCGCAGTCAAATTCAAGAAAAACTATTTGTTTTGTATTTTTTCCATACAAAAATTGATATATTCAAAGGTTTCGTATTTTTGCTCTTGGAAATAAAAAATACCAATACAATGGCCAAAAATGACTAAAATCGGTTAAACGGTTTAAGTAATATATATTTAAAAATAAAAATTTAAAAAAAAAACATTTTTCGGACCGTCTACCCCGAAAGCCTTAAAAACAAATTAAAAAAATACCGGTCTATATTTTTCGTGTTGACAACCCTCCCCCAAATATTAAAATCTTCGAGCTTATTTTTTTCATGAATTGCTGTATATATATATATATATGTACATATACAGGGTGTTCGGCTCCTTAGTGCAAATATTTTCAGGGGCGATAGAGGATGATATTTGAAGAAAAAAATTGTTCTACGCATATGGTCAAATCTCAAAGTTTACGGAGTTATTGAACTTTTAATGTTTTGGTACATTTAGTCTTAAATTGGCTGTAACTCAAAAATTATGTTATTAAGCCAGATTTTTCTTCCTTCATTCAAAAGCTGAGAAAATTTGCTACAGAAAACTCTCATTTAAGTCCTTAGTAATTATCATTTAGTTTCTTTGTAGGGGTTAAACTGTTTTAACTATCTTTTTTTTGTCTGTTTTTTCCTTTTTTCTCACTCCCCTATCCTGCAAACACAAGACACGAGTTCTGCTCTCCCCTCTTCTCCCCCCTCTTCTTTTTTTTATATAAATTGAACAACACCACGCCACCTCTTTTCTCCCCCCCCCCCCCCCCGTTTCCCCTCTCCCTCCCCCCCCTCCCCACCCGGCGTGCTTTCTTTATTATCCCTGCCCCCCCCCCCATGCCTCCCTCCAGATATTAACAAAACTACAAATTTGTCTCAAGCGAGTCACACCTTTTTTGAATCCTTTTTTTTTCCATTAACCCCCTTTTTTTCTTTTTTCACAAAAACAAAAAAACTTAAAAATGATATGTTTAAAATATTTTGATCCCTAAAAAGACACTAAATGACAATTACTCAGAGCTTAAATGAGACTTTTCTGTAGCAAATTTTTTCAGCTTTTGAATAAAGGAAGAAACATTTGGCTAAGTAACATAATTTTTGAGTTACAGTCAATTTAAAACTAAATGTACCAAAACATTAAAAGTTCAATAACTCCGTAAACTTTGAGATTTGACCATATGCGTAGAACAATTTTTTTCTTCAAATATCATCCTCTATCGCCCCTGAAAATATTTGCACTAAGGAACCTAACACCCTGTATATATATATATATATATATATATATATATATATATATATATATATATATATATATATATATATATATATATATATATATATATATATATATATAAATATATATATATATATATATATATTTTAAATTTTTTATATATTTTATTTATATATATATAAATATATATATATTTATATTTTATAATAAAAAGAAGAAAAGTTTTTTTTTTTTTTTTTTTTTTTTTTTTTTTTTTTATATATTTTACTTCCCCCCGGCCACCCATTTTTAAATTGTAAAACACAAAACCCCCCCCCGCTCCTCTTTTCACACAAAAAAAAAACAAAGGGGAGAAAATATTATATCTCATAAATGTGTGGGTTGTTTTTTTTTTTGTTTTTTGCTTTCCACTTTGAGTCAAACCTTTTACTTGAGCATTGACTCAACTTGATGTGATGAAACCAAAAACTTGAGAGAGAATAAAACAGGCGCAGCAAGTTTGACGTTCGGTTACCGCAAATGGGTGTTTCAACAGGATTCTTTCCGTCCTATGTAGCAAAGATTACCCAAGCATGGTGCACCAATTTGCCAGACTTCATTCCTAAGGAATTATGGTCAGCTTCTTCGCCAGATGCAAATCCTCTGGATTTCTATATTTAGGGAATCATGGAAGCTCATTTTCGAGATCTCAAACCAATGGGTATTGAAACATTCAAAGCTACCATACAGAAGATATGGGATGAAATCCCTGAAAATCAGGTGCGTGCCGCTTGTAATGCCTTTCCGAACGCGATAGAATCAAAATGTAAATATGTACACATAAACAATAAATATAAGAAACAGAATAACAAAGAAACATTTAAATTATTTGTCTTTTCGTGGGATATACAGTCTTTGTTTCATGCTTCACTTATTTGGGCCTGCCCTGTAGTACATATTCCCAAACTGCTACAATGACGGTGACAGGCCCTCTGTGAGTATGTCCACTGGTTGTTAGGTTGTAGGGACATATTTCACTGAAACCGTCTGCTCCTCGACGCATTCTTTGATGAACTTCAGATTTAGTGCAGTGTGCTTAAGTTTCTTCGATGCTGCTTCGGACTCAGCTATGGCGATAGTTGATTGAGCATCCTCGAAGATTTCTACAGGTACCGGATCATGCATTTCCCGTTCATTGAAGAGCTTGCATTTCTAAAGAGCTTCACAAAAAAATTCTGCTAGTGCTGAACACTAGAGGCGCTAGTGGTCTCAGTCGACGAAAGAGCAGTGATCCTTTGCTTTCTGATAATCCACTATGTGGTGGACCCGTAAATCTGGAACAAGTTACCAGACACAGATCGCCAATCTTCCTCATTCGTTATCCAATTCACATCAGCTGACTTCGTTCTTCTATAGACCAGTCCATGCCGAGTCTTGCCACTTAAATAGCACTAAAACGCTTTGCATGGATCCAGTGTTCTTCCGTAGGGTTGGATTGGAACTGGCTCACATATTATACGGCAGCGCTCAGATAGGAACGAGAGGTAGTCATCAGGTAAGTTAAATAACCAATGAACTCCCTGAACGGCTTATCCAGATGGCCACCGTTGGTCTCTTTTTGCAGTTGCAGGTCAATTTCCATTGAAGTGGACGCTGGTCTACAAGCCTCCATTTCAAATCGCTTCAATTCTGCCTCAGCGTATCATTAAGTTTCATTACACCAGCTACCCAGTCGCGTTCAATCTTCAAGCCAAGGAACATTTTTGCTTTTCACCACCTTCCATCGAGATCCTTCGAAATAATGAGTACTTCATCAACGTACAGCAAAAGGTACACAGGTCCTCCTTTTCCATTGCACACGTACAGCAAGTATCTTCCTCACAGCGGTGGAATCCAATGCTGGCAGCAAATACATTGAATCGATCGTTCCTCGATTTGGAGGCTTGCTTAAACCATAGAGGGATTTGCTTAGCTTGCAAACCTTATCCCCCTATTAAAATCCTCTTGGCTGCCGCACATAGATGTCCTCTGACAAACTACCATTGAGGAAGAATCTATCCGGATTGAACCCACGTGTCATTTTCCGCAAGCGAACCTAGCTGCTGTTCGATGGCAACCTTCCATTCTGACCCGTCCTCCAACTTTTGCAGCTCCTCCATACTATCTGAATCGTCTTCTACAAAATTCTCCGCGTTGAGGATGTAAGTGACGCACAGGTAATCGTTTAATTTTGCCGGTAGTTTCCGGGCACGTTGATTGCGCTGAAGTGTTTCTATTTCTGGGTCTACTGGATCATCTTGTTACTCGATTTTAAATTCAGGAGCATCTTCACGGAAATCCGACTTTTGATCCTCAAGAAAGGGGCCAGGTAGCTGACACCATTCTTCATTCTGCTGCTCTGCTTCGAGAATACAGTTGGAATTATCTGCAGACGAATTCCATGTCACTTCTTCAACCACGCCGTCCCATGCAACTAGGATTCTTTGACCATTCCATACACGGTATCCATTGATGCTGTATCCAAGCGACAGATCTAGCTACGGAATCCAATTTACTGCGCTTCTCCTTCGGAACTAAGCAGAACGCCTTATTGCCAAAGATTCGAAGTTTTGTTACGTCCGGTTTGGTGCCGTGCTACATTTCATAAGGCATGCGATTTTTCGTAAGAGCAGCAGTTGGACTGCGGTTAATCAAATATATCGCCTTGTTCATGATGGTACGGTTGAGCCTCTTGCTCATCCCGTTCTGTTGGGGTGCTCGCCACGTTTATCGCAGCGCAAACACGATACACGATCGTCGAAATGGTTTTGAACACATCGAGCACCTCGTCTTTGGTACTCTGCAGAAAATGCGTATAATCATCCGTGAAACTAATAAAATATCGCTTACCATTCCACGCCACCGATGACATCGAAGCGCAGACCTCGCTATGAATCAGGTCGGGGGAACGTGAGCTTCTGGGCAAGGGCATCTCTACGAAAGGGAACCTCGTCTGCTTTCCTACCATACACGGCTCGCAGACTTGGCTTTCACTGACCGCCTTCTTGTCCAGATTCAGCCCCTTCACCATATCCGCACTCAACAGTTTCTTCAGACCGGAATTACCAATATGACCATATCTTCGATGCCATAATTCTTGACCACTATTGGCCTTTTGAACCACGAAAACTTCAGATTCCGTCACTTTCTGGAATTGAAATCGAGTTCATGCAGTCGACCACGTTGACTCCAGGTACGTACAACCTTGCCTTCTCGCTTAATGTACACCTTGTTCTTATAAAACACTACCTGCATACCTAGCTCACTCACACGCTGGATCGAAAACAGGTTGTTACTTAGTTTCAGCACTTATTCCACTGAACATTTCAGCAGCTGCTCATCGATCGATGCCAACATGTTCACTTTCCCTGCATACCGGCACTGCAAAATTTGTCCCGATGCCATCTTTATGGTTACAGGCACTTCAAGTTTCTGGACTTCGTACAACCAGTCTTTCACGCAAACCATATGGACGGATGCACCAGAGTCTACAATCCATTTTGATTCCACACGGTCACATTCGCCGTTGCTCACGGAATCACTGATAAAAGTTACTTCCGTTTCACTACAGTGAGCATTTTGCTTCGCTTTCGGGTTTTTCTTCGGGTCTCTTCCCGACGCCACATCCTTCCGCAAAGTTTGTGGCCAATTTTGCCACACCAAAAATATTTCCACTTCTTTCCACTTCTTTCCGCTTTTAACAGCGAACGCTGTCATCTCACCACTACCATGAGCGTTGTCACGTTTCACGCTTTCGTTCAGCAATCGCGCCCAAACGAAATCCAACGTACATTGTTCGGCAGAGAGAGTCTCTAACACTGTCACCAGCTGTCAGTACGGCGGGGGCTTAGTATGCAGCAAGTAAAACACTATAAGCTGATCCTGCAGTTTGATCCCAGCCGATTCGAGATCACTCACCAATCGATCAAACTCCATCAAATTCGCCTGCAGCGAACCGGATTCGTTGAATTTCATCACTGACAACTTCTTGAACAGAAAGAATTGACCGGAAAACCCTTTACGAGAAAATGTGTTCTGCAATACCGTCCAAATCTGAACCGGCGATATTCCGGATCAGCGCTGACTTGCATTTCCCGTCCAGCTTCATTCGCTCCATCTTCTTCCTCTCCTTTTCCTGCAGAACTGCCGCCGTATCTCCTTGCTGCGGTTGCTATTTCGCCACCAGATCCACCTCCGCCTGAATGCACTTGAACAAAGTCAGTTTGCATAGTTGCTGCCATCGAAGAGGTTGATCTTTCATTCCTTTACCATTTTTACACGCGCCCGAGAACAAAACGAAATCCTGTTACTTTTAGTTCACCGTACTATGATCGGCCGAAAAAAAAATCATCCGTGGTTTTGAGCTTGGGCCCTGAGAGAGGATAAAACAGGAGCATTTACATTCCGAACATTGGAACTCGTATAAATTAAGCTGTTAATGCTGAGTAAATGCTCATAAAATCTTGAGTCACCTACTAACCACGCTGAATTGGATAAAAACTGATTCGAAAAGCACCCGTTTTCATTTGCAGTTAAAATATTTGAAAATAAACATGAGTACGGGTGTTTTCATTTTTTTTTATATCTTTATTAGGGTTACTTTTAACCTCCTGGGCTAGTTCGTCACCTACGGGTGTTTTCATAATTTATTGAATTAATTTATTTTTTAATCATAATCTTCATATGCACAGAAAAAGAATAATTCTAACTTTGTGACCACCTGAATAATTTTCAAGATCAATTCGCTTTCATGTAAACGGTTCCAGACACCCACCGGAGATCCGGATTATGGTCAAGCCACATTGTAGCCTCTTTCGTAAATCCCTAAGAGACTCGTAATCTAACCAATGTAACTATTTTGATATTGGTAAACAGGATGTCTCTTCAGCATTTACAAAGGCGATGAAGACCATCTGGAGTATTTTCCATATCGAGTGGCAACTTTGTAGTCGGTTGTAGATAGCCCTGGGAGACCCGGCCAAGTATGATACAAATCCAACCTTTGAAATATGGGTGTCCAACTTCAACATAATCAAAGATGATTACACATATGACCATTCAATATATTTTTTTAGATCGACTGGTCACTTTCAGGGAACCCGGATTATGGCGGAGTAGAGAAAAAATAATCCTACTTACTAAACTTACTAAATGCACAGTATTTTCCTATCACAGATTTCAAATGTCAGTAAGGGAAGGCTCATATGCTGCAGTTGACGATATATATCGGGTACACCTTGGCGTAATGCTTCATTATTTCGGCGGTCGTGAAGTGGTTGGAGCGGCAATGAGCCGGTATAGGATTGGCAGCTGGCGGTGGCAAGTACACTGGAGAGTGCACTGACGAGCAATCATTGAACAGGTAGCTGACGACTCAGCTAGTCTTTGCTAACAAGCAGCTGGTTAGGCGTGATCTATGTGGATATCTTCACACGTTAATGGTTTAGTTCTGACATCAGTGGGTGAAGATTTTAGAAACTCTTACTATGTGGATTGCTTTTAATACGATCAACTAATCGTTAAATGATATTGAGCGGAGAAATTCTTAAAATACCTTATTCGTTTCAATTTCTCCTATTTTTTTGCAGAATCTACAGTGAAACATCGGCTTGACCTATGATCCAGGCAAAGGTAACCATCGAAAAATAAGTACAGGCAAACCTATCCTGTTGAACTGCTTAGTTTTGGCATCCAAGTTGATCCCCACATATCTGGCTTCCCGTTTCTTTGGTTTCCTGGATAGTATGTATTGCGATACTAAAACGGCATCAACATTTCCAATTTGCGTTAAGCCAGCTAAACCAGCAGTTTTGAATTTTCTGGTGGTTTGAGATCTCACATGATGACTTTTGGTTAAAGTTAGAAACTGGCCACTTCCTTTGGGGTATCCGGAACATGATAAGGTGCGGCCAATTCTGTTCTGGAGACCATGCCAACTTTTGATCTTGTAATTGAATTTTCATATGATTTGAAATGACCCATGATGTGTTCAACGTGATTGACCTCACATAGACTAACGACCCATATTAACCAGAAAGAGTTTCTGATATACTTCCGGAACCGGTTGACCGATTCCAAAAGCATTCAATAGCGTTCAATGAGACCACTATATAATCTATTTGATGTTTGTTTCATGCTAATCAGTCCAGTGGTTGCTGAAGAATACGTCTCACTTTATAGCGTCATAAAATACACCTACACATACACACACATATCCACATACAGACATTTTACGTACTCATCGTACTGAGTCGAATTGTATATTGGACCAGCAGGCTGTGGGAAAATAGCAGAATTTTCCGAACGATCGCAATCACCTTTTTTGTAAAAAGAGTAAATCACAAAAATCAGAGCACGCATTGCTGTAGTCACATGCATTCATATCTATGCATCTGTATGTAATTTCAATGTTTTGGATAAAGACGACTGTACAAGCATAACAAGACAATTCTGTCCACCCGTTTTCTGTGGTTTTCTCTGCATGCCCTTGGTTCTAATTGTTGGTTGATTTATGGATTCCTTATTGCTTTCACCGCTGCTCTTTTCCGTACTAACATGTTGATAATGATGACAACTGGGGCTGCTTTGATTTATGCATACACAGCCAGAGCAGGAAATATGTCAGAACAGATTTCACCAATCTTGAAATTGACTCATCACAGCCTTTTCCTTCATTGCATTTATAAGATTGAGGCACAACATTATTAGTTTAAATGCGTAATAATTTATTCTGAAAATTCAGTGACACATATTTGCACTGTAGGGAAGATGTGCCTATATTAATCTCATCACTTTGCAATTCATCCTACTTAAAATAAAACGATATACACGTGACATAATTAGTTAGTAATGTTTGTTGTAGTTATTTAACGTAAGCAAACATTATTAGAAAACGAAACTGATCCTTCAACTGCCCAATTGTTTGATTCATCGTAGGATGAATATAGGATCAATGAGATTAATACTTTTGTTAATACGGGGGCAGTTTCCCCAGGTGTCTTTTTGCTTTATTCTTGAACAAATTTGTCAGTCAAATAAATTATCACTTTATGTACCACAAGTTTTATTTAATAAAGTCTACTTTACACCGTCAAAATCGATAGATATCGGTAAGTCAGTGTTAGCTCATCCAGATTTCTAGTATGGAGATAATCAGAAGTTTGTCAATTTCCTCAGGTATTGCCTATTGCTCAATTTTTTTTTACAATCTATTCTAGCAATACACACAAAACAAAGATCTTGGTAAAAATAAGATTTTCATTCGTATGTTTGATCATGACCATGAGCATGTTTGACCACCCACAATTCTGCAATTCCCAGACGACAGAGCGGCGGGCTTGAAGTGGAAGAAAATCGAAGACAGCTGACCCTGTGAAGGCCCGGAAGGTGTTGGATTATTTCAAGTGTAATCCGAACCTTTCGATTCGCGACGCGGCTATGAAGGCAAAGTGTTCCGCCTGGTTCGTTCAGCAAACCATGAAACGAGCTGGGCTTCGTGTATCCAAGGTCCGCAAGGCACCGAACCGGCGTGATCAACAAAACACGGCGGCCAAATCCAGCGCAAGAAAGCTGTATCGAGAGCGGTTAACGAAACCGATGTGTGTGGTAATGGATGACGAAACCTACATCAAGGCAGACGCAAAGCAGATACCGGGGCTGGAGTTGTACGTTACTAAATCACGGTTTGATGTTCCGGAAGGCATAAGGAAGAAGAAAGTGGATAAATTCGCGAAAAAATACTTGCTCTGGCAGGCCATATGCCAATGCGGTAAGCTGAGTAAACCGTACATCACTACGGGTACCACCAACAGCGACATTTACCGCACCGAGTGCCTCCAGAAGCGTCTGTTGCCCTTTTTGCGGTCCCACGGAGGCGAGACATTATTTTGGCCAGATCTGGCATCATACCATTACGCGCGATCGACGTTGGATTGGTACAGAGACAATAACGTTGTTTTTGTACCAAAAACCGCCAACCCCCCAAATTCACCAGAGATTCGTCCGGTGGAAAGATTTTTTTCAGTCAGTCAAGTATTTTTCAGTCAGTTTTTTTCAACGAATTCAGTATTTTTTTTTATTAAAAACATAATGTTTATTCTTCAAAAAAAACGTCAATGAATATTGGAGAAGGGGCCGTGGTCAGCCGTACGACGCAACTTAGTCGCGATGCTCTCACAAGAGCGCTGGACGGCACTGACGTCCATCTTCCGGATACAATTCCGGATCCTCGTGGTCAACTGCTTCGTATCCTTGGCCCACCAATTATTTTTGTACACTAGGGCACTGAGGGAGCCGAAAAAAATACTTCAATGTGACGGCACTGGGGCAAGTTGGTCGGGTTCCTTTCTTTCGGCACGTACGGTATCTTTTTCTGCTCAAGATACTTCCCATCCGCATGATGCTCCTTTAAGAACGGCAGAAGAATTTTCTCAAGACACTTCTCTTGGTACACTTGTTGATTGATGGCCAGATCGCTCGGCTTGAACCACGGCTTTGAAATCCCTCTGTCTGAGCGGAAAGTAGCTTTCGTCTTCGAGAGCGGAAAGTAGCTTTCGTCGTCCAGCACGACGTCCCGCTGTAGTTCTTCGTCATCCACCGGCACTGCGATTTCACGGTCGCTATCTGCTCGTCCGTGCTCTCGGGCACCGAGTCTTCTTCCGACAGATGATGTCCTCCATCTTGAGGGTTTGTTGAATCAAGGTATGGGAGCAGTGATATTTTCGGCCGGCGTAACGCAAACTCGTTCCGTCCTTGTTGTTGAACAGCTTTTTCAACGCGTCCTTTTTCTTATTCGTCTTTATCTTCGCTGGAAAACACCGCTATCGGCCTTCCGCCCCACGCTAAGGGATGCCAGGATCCGGTAAACTATACTCACGGGCACGTTTTTGTCTCGAAAGTGGTCTACCGTAAACTTTTTTCCACGATGACCATGCGTTTCGTAAAACTGTACAACACGCTCGCGGAGTGTTTGCTGTTTCGACGCCATCTTCGATTGAACTGACAGCACCCGAGCGAAAAGAAACATGCCACCCATTTCTAGGGAGTCCAGAGAGCAATTCTCTTGGAGAAAAAAAAATTGCGCTCTTTACTTTAATTACAGAAAGGTATTGAAATCATTCTTATTTGTAATTGAACACCCGTTAAGTCGCCTGCTTCTTAGACGCAGCAATACCCTTTTGGAATTTTTCGATTTCAAACTGTAGATATTAGAAAATTTGCTCGCGTATCTTTCAATTTTTTCGACTGTCCTCACTTTTTACCCATTTCAACTCATCCTCAGTGGATTTCAGTTCTCTTTTCTCGACGCCCTTTAGCTCCTTCTTGATGACCTTTACCTTGGCATTTGCCTGCGTGTGTTTGGCGGGCCTCCACCAGAAAGTTGGGTTAGGATGACAAATGTTATGGAAATAAGATTGTAATGTTTACCTATTTTGACTGCATCCCTTCGATTTATGCCTACGCTTGCTGGTAAATGGTATGTACTACTACTTTTCTAGTTATGAACTACACGTTGTTTTTTTGCTTGTAGTACATCATATAAAGCTGTCCCGAATACAATTATGAGCAATGTGTTCTAGATTACTGTTAAAAGCAAAATATTGTAAGTCATTTTCATATAAATAAAGGCTGACTAAAAGTAAATTGGTACGCACAAAAAATCCTATAATTTGTAATTCAATAAGTTTAAGTCCATTTGTTGAAAACAATGACGAGAGACACAAGGCACCGATCTTTCAGCAGAGCAAAGGAAACACTCAGTTGCAGTATTTGCCACATGCTATGTTACGGATACAGTTCAGAATGAAAAGCTCGATGCGTCTGTTCGTAACAAAGATCTTTATTCAACTGAAAATTAGAGCGGGAATCAAGATAGTTAAAGGAAGGTGTGTAGGGGTGAGGCAAATGAGTACCCGACTAAAAGCTAATGTAACATCCTCCCTTCATTAAAATAAAAATAAAAATAAACCTTACATTACATAGTCATCATATTTGCTTGGTAATTTTCTCTCACGTTTAGGTCTGTTTGTCGTATCTGTGGTCTTCGTGATGGGGGTGCTATTCCGACTGCAATTCCGACTGTCATTTCCACGCATCGGGCCATCAGCTGATTGCAATACAGCGGGAGTTGTCACTTGGGAGACTTCTTCGTTCATATCAATAGCAGTAGGTGATGGTGGTGTCGGTGTGGGTGTATTACTGTTAGATTGTGAACATCCAGAAACAGGAACAAAAGGGCTTGTTGGTGGTTCTTTACGCGGCTTAATGTTCACTAAATCTCTACGGTAGCAGGAACCATTTACATCCACCAAATACGATCGATCATTCAGCTTCTCGTGCACGATTGCTGGCGTCCATGATTTGTTGCTTTCCGGGTGAGTTTGGACGTAAACCGGTGAACCTGTTTGCAGTGCAGGTAAGTTGCGAGATTTGCGATCATAGTAATATTTCACCTTTTGTTTATTTTCTAGTATCGATTCAGGAACGTTGTGAACGATCCGAGGAGAGTATTTTTTAATGGAAGCCGGCACTCCACATCTAGTGCTGCGCGAGAATACTCTGCTTACCGGGCTGCTTCAGATCTTATTCGGGATATTTCTCCAATGTAGCAAGACATACCAAATGTCCTGACCGGTTTCATCTGCCTTCTGAAGCAATCGTTTTGCAACCTTCACAGCTGCTTCCGCCTTGCCGTTGCCTTGCTGATGATGAGATGAAGTCGAATGCTTAAAGTTCCACTTGATCGCCATATCCCGCATCCCTTCGTTCACGAAATTGGTTCCGTTGTCGGTGATGACGAGCTGTGGAATTCCATGGCGAGAGAAGTTTCTTTTGCAGGTTTCAGTTAGCACCTTGGCAGACATGTCTTTGAGAATATCCAGCTCAATGTAGTCCGAGTAATGATCTACTGTTACAAGGAACTGTTGTTTCTTGCTTCGGTAGGAAGTAAAAAATACATCCATCGACACAATCTGCCACGGATACACAGGGATAGCGTGGCTCTGCATTGGAGGTTTCTGCTGACATGAAGCAAACTTGGCGCATACCGTACATTCCTTCACCATATCCGTAATTTGCGCGCTCATACCTGGCCAGAAGATGTTTTCCCTTGCGAGCTTCAACGTCGACTCGATGCCGTTGTGACTCACATGCACTTTGTTGATCATGGACGGCTGCAGTGCACTCGGAATTAAAATCCGATCGTTCCTAAATACAAGTCCGTCTTGGGTAGACAGTTCGCTTCGATATTTGAAGTAAATTTTGGCGGCTGCAGAAACTCGGACGATTTTATTTGGCCAGCCGTTACGGATGTAATCTATTACAGTTTGTAAGGCTGCATCTTGCTCAGTGGCTTTCATAATGGAATCCAAACAGTTGTCGGATATACTCAAGTAATTGCTCATGTTGCAGTCCTCGAGCTGCTGAAAGATCTTATAAATGTTTAGTTTTCGAAATTTGTTATTTTCGGTGGAATCATCATGAGGAGCACGAGAGATCGCATCCGCTACGACGTTCTCCTTTCCGGTAACAAATTCCAGATTCAGTTGGTAGCGTTGTAGATTTAAAAGCATATGCTGCAACCTTTTCGGAGCTGTTAGCAGTGGTTTTTGGAATATGTTGATCAGCGGCTTGTGATCAGTCTTTACGGTTACACAGGGGTTCCCAACGATCAACTGGTCGAAACGAACGCATGCAAATAAGATGGCAAGCAATTCCTTTTCGATTTGAGCGTAGTTTTTTTCTGTGTTCGTCAACGTTCTGGAAGCGTAACCTACTACTCCGTCCTTCTGGAATATTGCCACTCCGAGCCCAAAGCAGCTTGCGTCACATTCAATTGTTAGCGGTTCGCGTACGTTGTAATATCGAAGAGTTGCAATATCGGCCACTTCACCTTGGAAAATTCCTCGTCTTCTACCTGAGTCCAACGCCACGGCTCTTTTTCCGAAATCAATCGTCGTAGGTTCGAAAAAGTGGCGCTCAAATTAAGAATGAATCGGCTGAGGTACGTTACCATCCCAATGAATCGATGTAGTTCCGCTCTGTTTGATGGAACTGGGTAATGCTTGATGGACGAAATTTTAGTATAATCCGGCTGCAAGCCTTCGGTCGACAGAACATGTCCGTAAAACTTCACAGAAGTTTCACAGAGTTTGAGTTTCGACTTGTTCAGTTTTATGTGGCTTAGCTCTAGACGTGTGAGTAGCATCTCCAGATTAGCATTATGGTCGCGAAGTGCGGCTTCAGCTGTTGGGCCTGGACCATATATAAGGAGATCGTCTGCCAGACACTCTACGCCCTTCAAGCCCTGAATTACCTCTTGCAGTTTCGATTGGAATATTTCGGGAGCAGACGAAATACCGAAAGGAAGCCTGAGCCAACGGTAGCGTCCGAATGGGGTCCAAAATGAGGTGAGCTTGCTACTTGACTCATTCAACACCACATGCCAGAAACCCTTACGTGCATCCACCGTCGAAAATACCTTAGCTTGACCAAGCTCCGATAGAATCTCATCCAAGGTAACGAACTGGAGGTTAGGTCTTTTTAACGCTTTGTTTAATGGAATAGGGTCCAAACAAATGCGAATGGACTCTGATTCCGCAGCACCACGCTTGACAACAAGAATATTACTCACCCATTCTGTGTGGTGGTACTCCCTTGTAATAATTCCGTCTTTCTGAAGTTGATCCAGTTCTGCTTTCAGCTTCGGCCGTACAGAGATTGGAACCCGGCGGGGCTGCTGCATTACGGGTGTAACACTACTGTCAATTTCCAGGGTAACTTTTCCGTCCATTTTGTCATATCCATGAAAAAAATCGCTGAACTTTTCGATTATCTTCTCGGCTTCTATACGATATACCTTCAGCAGATCCGGATCATTTTCTCTCGATTTTGGTTGAGCAGGTACCATTTGAACGGACTTACAAAACTTTATCAGACCAAATGTTGTGCACGCTTTCAAGGACAATAGCGGCCTATGGTTGACGTCGACGACTTGCAGTACGAGCAAATACTTCTTCCTTTGGCACTTGCACGGAATTTTAACTTGACCTAGAACGTTGATACTACCACCACCAAAAGCTTGAAGCTTGTACGGTGACGGTAGTAATTCCGGATTTGATTCTCCGGTCAGCTTGCATAACCAATCGTACCCGATCAAGCTTGTATTGGCACCTGTATCCAGCTCGCATTTTACGCTTTTCCAATTATTTTTTACTTTCAGGTATACCTCTGCCAGAACGTTTCCTCCTTTCTTCGAATTATCGTATATCTTACCAATTTCGCCTTCAATTTCGGATTCTTCTGACTGCTCACTATATTCGTTGTCGTCCGAGGAGTCTTCGTTTATCTTCTTCACTCTGCGTACACGATTGCGTTTCGACGAACTCGATGGGTTTTTTCGGCAAACTTTCTTGAAGTGGTTTTTTCCGGAACACAGCTTACATTTTTTTCCGTAGGCTGGACATGAGCCTTTGGTGAATGCATGCCAGTCTCCACAGAACTTGCACAAACTAGCTTTAGATGATGATGCTTTGACCTTGTTTACTTCCGAAATCCTGTCTGATCAAAGTGCTTGGACGTGTTTCGCAGCAATCTCTTCGACGCGACATAGATCTATCGCTTTTGCAGCGGAAAGGTCCGCCATCGTGAGCATTTTTGATCTGAGATGTGGCCACTTGTTGGAGGTGGCTAGTTTGTAGGTGATCATTTCCGCTTCTAGAGCTCCAAACCTACCTGACTTTGCCATAGTCTTCAGGCGAGCCATGTAGTCATCGATACTCTCCAACATAGTCTGGCTAGCTGTAAAGAAGTCCAACCGATCCACAATGATATTTCTTGTGCGTGTTACTTTGAGCTTTATTGCTGTCAACACAGTATCCGGCGATATTCTGTCTGCTGCTGTTAGGTCGAAGTTGCAGAACTTTTTTAGTGCGTCCGTGCCCACAACGGATAGCAGGAAGCTAACTTTTTTTGCATTTTCCGCATAAGGCCAGTCATTCATGCCAACCGCAGTGGTATAATTCTTCCAGTTGTCTTCGAAAAATGAGAAGTTCTCATCCATATCTCCTTCGAGAGACAATGGCGGAGGAAGCGGAACATTTTGAGGTGCTAGTGCTACTGCTTGGGGCTCACGTTGCTGACGGAGCAGCTGTTCGAAGATTTTGTTTTGCTGTTCCAACAATTTGGATAGCTCTTCCATTTTCACTACGCGAAGAAAGTTTACGTCACTTTCCTTTAACAAATTTTAACGCGATCTCGGGTTGTAAGATGCCCGACGATTTCAAACGTTTTTTGAACTGAATACCGCGAGAACTTCTGACACCATGTTACGGATACAGTTCAGAATGAAAAGCTCGATGCGTCTGTTCGTAACAAAGATCTTTATTCAACTGAAAATTAGAGCGGGAATCAAGATAGTTAAAGGAAGGTGTGTAGGGGTGAGGCAAATGAGTACCCGACTAAAAGCTAATGTAACATGCTACAAAGCTCTTTTGTTTATTAATCGATTCATTGTAATTAAATATGTATAAACTTACAATTTCGGTGTTTCCACTTCTTGGATAACATTTGATACTTCCAAAGCGCCCGTGCCATCACGCTTGCTTTCACTTGTGAAACGTGATATTAAATAATAACAACACGGACGTTACAAAGCACCATATCAATGGGGTAAACAAACACAAAAAATAATCATATTTCTTCAGGGGGTTCGTCGATCAGTTGCATATGCAATACCATTAATTGTTGCTTTACAGAACTTTTATAAAAACTTCAATGTTACATTTTTCCAGTTCGAGCAAAATATCGAACTTTCCTCTTGATGGAGCCCATCAGCGCCCGCACAGTGGAAACGGACGCGGAATCAGCGCATTTCTTCACCTTTGCCCGCATTCGCTGGATGTCCTTGACTGCTCCGCCGCCTCGTCGAAGTCGCTGCTTTGAAATTGCCCAGTATTTTTCGATTGGTCGAAATTCCGGGCAATTCGGAGGATTCATGTTGGCAGCATACCACTCCAGAACCACCTTAGAAAAGTGGCAGCTGGCCAAATCGGGCCTTTGCCCATATGTTGCGGATGAAAAGCACTACATGCTTTTTCAGGCATTCTTCGCTGTAAACTTGGGATGTCATCGTCGAGGATGTGACTATTGGTTCCGTTTTCAGGCCACAAATGCAAATCGCATGCCAAACGCGAACTTGAATCTTCCCGGCACATCCCTACGTCCAGTCACGATATAAAACTATTGACCGGGAAGCAGCTTAAAACCGAGTTTGATGTATGTTTTGTCATCGATCAAAGTGCAGCTCATGTGTTTCGTAAAAACATAGTCGTACAAGAGCATTGCACGCTTTTGGCCACGGAATTCTGCTTCATGTGCTGGTTCGGATGTTTACTGGCTTTGTACGACTTGTATCCTTCCCTGGAAGGATGTTCCGCACCGTTTGAAAGTTGGCGTTGTACCTTCTGGCCACATATCGGATCGAAATACCGGGGTTGGCTTTAACGCACTTCAACACCTTGCTGCGCAGCTCCCTGGTTCCTGTTTTTTCGTAGGTCCGGTGATTTCTTTCCACACTTATGGTTTCCTTGTATGTTTTGAGCACTCGACAAATTGTTGTTTTCGGCATCTTCAGCACTTGAGCCAGCTTGGAACCGGACCACACCGGAGTTTCCAGGTATTTGTGCACAATATTTTTTCTGCTTTCGAGTTCCATTTGGCGTTATGTCTGAACACGATCGACTACTTTGATCAAACTTCCACCAGTTGTTCTCTATAGAAGTGTTAACAAACCACTGTCAATTTTTTTTTATTCCCAGCACTAGAGGCGCGTTAGTGGCGCCCGGGGCGCGTACCAATTCACTTTTAGTCAGCCTTTATGTGTTAGGAACCACTGGGATCTATCACATCGGCATAAAACGTTACCGATCGGCATGTAATCTGCCGATGATAGCTAACCAACTTGGCCACATTCATCTCATCGGCCAGAAACCAATGCCCAAAACCACAAAAGTTCAATTCAATGGACGCAGTGGTTCTACGCCCCAACAAAAAAGAAATGCTCAAAAACAAATTTCGTAGCCGGCACATGACTTTTCCCACTAATGTGATCGGCCACTCGACCGACGTTGTTGTCAATCGAACGGGTTGTGATCTTGTTCAGTGGGAATACCGCTATGAGGTTGAGCCTTCCGCAAAAGCTACTTGCCGACCGTATTCGAATCAACAACCACACTATACAAACTTCCTCCAGCTGCTATGCCCAAGCTAAGTGCATATATTTTTTTGTCACGAATAGATACCAGTTTGGCAACCATTAGTTAGGTTCCCGATCGCGATACTGGAACTACTAGTGATATGAATTATTCATATCTAATTCTTCGTGGAGATTCCGTATGTCACGCGATAAAACTTCACTTCTTCATAGTATTTTTTGCTGTTCTGCCGTAATTGATTGAATTTGATTTTCAGTTATGGTTCAGTTTATTTTTGTCTTCTTAATAAGCCACATCAATAGTGTTCGTTTCCTTTTGTTGCTCATTCAACAGCTGCTGGAAGTGTTTCAGTTTTATAACCGTTACTATTAGTTTTATAACCGTTGCCGATTCAGCTGCTTTCTATTAACTGGTCCTTAAAGGATGGAGCATACCCATCCTCGTCGGTGGACATACCCGAATTATTTGCCTCAAACCGCTTCTGGGCATCAGCAAAAGACTGTTCGCCTCATCAGCATCTTTCAAGCTTATATATTATTATAGCAATACTGCAATGCTTTTCTTGATACTATCCTTTTTAGCAGAAGCCCTTCCCTCTTTCTTACTCTCGGCTTTGATTTCCGCTTCCGGTTCACCACCACTCTCAGTGTCGATCGTTATTTTTATTTATTTATTTATTTATTTATTTATTGATGTTAGCCTAAGGCAGTCAAAGGATTTGTTGGCTGGACAAGGGTTCGTGGAGTTGCCAGTCCCTTGTCATGTGAAGACACGCTGTTCTCGCCGTGGCCTTCCGAAGGTCCTCATTGAGATTGACTGGCCCTGCTACAACAAGCCACCACGTAGGCTATTCTCTGGGGGCAATCTGCTGAGGATAGTCCTGCAGACATAGGTAATCCTTGCACCGATGGTGGGTTCTTATCACACATCACATCACAGATGAGCGAACATTTCCTTCTACATCCATATGATTATGTTTAATTATTATACTCGAATGTTTTCACACTAAAAATAAACTTTGGTGTAAACAAGGTGGTGTAAAGTTGGTACAATTTCCATGAACTCTCCCGTAGATTTAAACTAAATCTATCTTCAACCCGTGAGCTAGATATCATAAAAAATCACGCCTATTCGATATTTTGTTTAAACTTACATGTAATAAAAATGCACTCGATTTTCAAAATCTACGTGGATTAAGTGTCAGTTTCTTCCAAGAACGGTAAAATATTAAAAACTACTAAACAATTCTATTCAGAAAACCATTAAGCATATAGTGCATCTCTGTTCATCAATTACTGTTGCTATTATTATTTTCATTTCAAGAACGTGATTAGAAATATGATATGCTAACACCAATTCAACTATGATAATAAATGGCCTCCATAACACGAGTTTAATAAACTATGAATATTAATTTACTCCTATTGGCATGGCGCTATCCCGCACTACTGCTCGTTATCATATTATCCTAAAACCGATTTGTTTGCTCCATTAGGCCAATGAGATGCACGTGAACGTGACAGCCCAACTGCTATGAAACGGTATAACAGGTTTCGAAAGATAATTTCACCTGCGAGCTATCACATCGCTACTGACTAATCCACTGCACAATAATATGTGACGTAATCTAATTTTATTGGTGGTTATCACGCTTTCGACTAGAAAATTGATATAGCTTCCTGTTTATGAAAACAGGATGAACACGTTATCTATAAATATATTGTGATTTGTAACAAAATAATAATAAATAATAACAAAAAAAATTTCAAAAAATTTTTTCCCAAAAGCGTGCACAAAATATAATTATTTTATACCCAAACCGGAAAAGGGCGGAAAGTGGGCCCAAAAAACCAGGAATTAGGTTTTTTATTGAAAAAAAAGGGCAGTTTTTTTAATTTTAATCATATAGGTGTGCCATTTACACAATAATAATAATAGGGTAACTGCCCCCATATTAACCTCATTGTTCCTTTATTCATCCTACGATGAATCAAACAATTGGGCAGTTGAAGGATCGGTTTAGTTTTCTAATAATGTTTGCTTACGTTAAATAACTACAACAAACATTTCTAACTAATCCTGTCAGGTGTATATCGTTTTATTTCAAGTATGATGAATTGCAAAGTGATGAGATTAATATAGGTACATCTTCCCTATTTTGGGTTTCATGGAAGAGAAAGGCGAACAAATTGTTCACTCGAATTCTACTAATATAATATATAGAATGTCTACTAGAATATAGAATATGTCTACTATATGTACACCGTGTCCAATATATTCTCATACAAAATAAAACTCTATATATTTCAAATCGATAATCCAGATTGTATTGATAACTTTACCCATTATATTGCAATATAATACTGATCAACTACAGCATATGTTTTGGAATAACACCGCCTTTAACCTTCTTGACCAGCTCCAGTCGTTTTTAGAAACCGTCACAGACGGTACTCACGACTTCCATCGGCATTTCGTCCCAAATTCGTTTGATTACGGTTCATATTAGACGCCCTGTGGTCATTTATCTTCGCCAGCATGTATAATCATAGGAAATAATCCAAGGGATTCAGATCTGGTGAACTGGGAGGCCATTCATTCTTATCCAAAAAGTCGGTCAAATTTTCTCGGCACCAGCCCTGAACGAGATGTGCAGTATGCGATGGCGCTCCGTCCTGCTGAAACACATAGTGATCATCTCCAAACACCTCTTTTACATATGGCTTGACAACTTTCTCCAAAACTTCCCCTTTCCACCACTACCCCCATCCCCCTCCTCCCCCCCCCCCCCCCCCCCCCCCCGCCACGATCCCCCCCCCCACAGCCTCACAGACGCACCCCGCCTCTCGAATTTGACAACCAATTAAATAAAAAAAAAATCACCCCCCCCCCCCCCCAGACGACACAACCTCCTCCTCTTGTTTCTACTTTGTACTTTCTCCCACTCCCCCCCCTTACCCTCATTCCAAGATGTTATTGTATATTACATTATATTTTGCCTATCCCCACCCAACCAACTCACCGCCCCCCCTACTTCCACCGGCAAGTTTTTGTCGTCTTCTCCGTCCCCCCCCCCCCCCCACAACCCCCCCTCCCCCCCCCCCCCGAACCACACCCGCCCTCCCTCTCCCCCCCCACCAACCAGGGTCCCCCGCTCCCTTGATGGTTACGTAACCCAAAACCCCCCTTTCCCCCCGGTTTTTCAAATTTCTGAAAATTGTAACCTCTCAGATCGGTTCCAATATTGTTTTTGCACTGATCGATCAATAATAAAGAATTGTACATATATATCCTAAATCTTATTTATAATATTTTGTATTTTGATGGTCATACAATTAAACTACGAATTAAATTAAATTTTTCTTATCCTATCCTATCCCTTTCCTTGGTGTCAGATGCCCTCTTTCCCAAAAAATATGTAAATATTAGTTTTAAAAATTTGAATTTAAATTGTGAACTCCATATACTCCTATACCCCCTGACACCAGAAACCACTTGTACCAACCTTTCTTTTGACGTTGTTCAAACGTCACCATACAACGGATCCCGAGACTGTGTGCAACCAGCGACAATATAAAAACCCCATGCAGCGATGGATCCGGGTCTTATTCGGTAACGAAATTTCAAAAAGAAAACCGCAGTTCCAAAACTAATCCCAAGTGCTTTTTTCAAAACTATTGCCTACAGTGACGAAATATTTGCGTGCAGTGTCAGCGAAAATGCTAACCGAAGTGTGTTCCGACGGCGAAGGAAAACTCCCATGTGCCTAGAGTTCTGGCATCACCGCGAAATCGATCGTCCGCTTCAGGCGCTAAGTGTGTTACAAAATTACGCCACGTGGTCCTGTGTCGGTATAGTTGGTCCGTCCCGCCGAATAGAAACAAGAGACCGGCGCATCTGTATCATCGCTGAACCCAAGAAGCATTGGTGTCCGACAGCGAGAGACCGGCGTATCATCTTCGCCAAAGCCGTGAAGCAAACGACGCCGAAGAGCGACGCCCGCTCTCCTACCATACCAGCATCCCGAGTAAAAGTAGGTGCATTATATCCTCTTTCCTTTTTTGAACAATTTTGTTCCTTTTTTGCCTATCCGTCTAATCAATAGTTGTAATTCGATTATAAATTATTCAAATTTAGTTAGTTTTCTTTTATGACCATATATTCATATCCACCATCTTTTTTATTTCACTTTTGTTCGATCAGTGCAGTTTAGGGAAGTGAGTCCGCAAACAAATTTCAATTCCTCCCGGGTAGACCCTGATAGCCGAAGCGACACATGTGGTCGCGCGTGAGAAAAAGAACAGTAACAAAATAGCGCCCGGGCGCTCACCTTTCAAAAACTGTTTTATCACCACAGCACAAAACTCCTTCAGCGCTGGTAAAAGATAAACACCAAATGGAAACAATCGGACATAACCTAAAAGCGTTTGTATAAACATAGTGCAAAACTACACCAACACATACGTGAAGCATGTTGAGTAGTTGCACGACACCAATGCAAGGAAAAGGTGTATGAGAATATATTGGACACGGTGTATATATAGGTCTACTCACTCACTCAAGTCCACTTTTAACGAAGCTGAGTCATAGTCGAGTCGTAGTCGTAGGACAAATGTTATTAGGCTGAATCCAATTAGGCTGAATAAATTAGACTAGAATTCGATATATTTTTTATTCGTTTTTTTTTCTCCTTTCAATCCTAAGCTGGTCTTTATAATTTCAAAACTCTCAATCTGCTGACATGATATGAAGCGTATGGTTTTATAACTGTTTTAGAACCGCACGTTCGCTGACTGAGTTAACGGAGGAACTCAGTCAGCGAAAGTGCAGTTATAAAGCAACACCATGCGTTAGGTGGCTGGGTTCGATTCCCGGTCTGGGTTGTACTTGCTACAGAACCACACAAATGCAGAAACGGTATTAGCATCGAAAACTCGTAATTTACATTTGTGGAAGTGCGTTTTAAACTATAAGTTAAGAGCAGACAGTTAGCAAATTGTGATAAACAAACAGCTTGAAATACCTTATATAGCTTGCAATAATTTCGCTGTAGCTCACATGGATTTCAGTATCAATGTGATGAATATATGGTAAGGATGAATGCATCATCCAGTTCTTTCTAACATTCAACACTTTCACATGTGCGCATCGTCACGTCATTATAAGATACGAAGCGAGTGTGAAAGAGCTAGTTGATTTGTTCTGACATGCCTGTCGTGCTATGGCATTGATCGATTTGTTTTGATGGGCCATATTTCGACAAAGATTTTTCATTAGGGCTTAACTGACAAACGTAAACAAGGGCTTCTTCTGTAAATTTCTCTTTGACAACATATACCCATGTGAGCTTCCAATTCTATCGAATAGAAGGACTCGTGTTCATCGAAATGGCTGTGGCAGATTAATGAGCCTAGTTTCCACGGTCGACAAAGTCAAGAAAGAAGCAATTGTTTACGTTTGTCAGTTAGGCTCTAATCAAAAATCTTTGTCGATTTCAGTTGTCAGATTTTGAAAATTGTCAGATGTCCAGAATTGTCAAAATCATGTAAACTATGGTGCATCTATATGTGGTTGAAAGCGACGCAGAGCCCCTGAAAATCTCCGTACATGTGAACTTTCAATTCTTGGGAAAGTCCGGACATAATTTCGTTTGCAATGTGAACACAAATTTCATATACTTCTTTACGAGTGTTGTTTGGGACACACTACACTGTGGCAAATACATGTATTTCACCTACCATGTGTACTTTCACCCTTCAAATTCCTTAAGTTTAGAAATATCAATAATTTCTGAATTTGATAGAGATAGCAATTGAAGTACCTCCACCTGACTTCTTTTCAGAAATTTCCAAATTGCGATCATTTCTGAAAACATTTTTAGAATTTTCGAAGACTTCTTCACTCCTACACAGAAAAAAATAATTAATTTTAACAAGCGCGTAAACTATCCCTTCGTTTAATTCTAAAGGGTCACCCACAATAGATACGTTTTCGTTCCGTTGATTTAAATTTGACAGAAAACCTATGGGAAAACTGTCAAATTCACGCAAACGCATCCGCAACGTATCAATTGTGGGCCAGCCATATATAACGCTTTGGTCCCAACTGCACAGATCCTTTGGCATGGAATTTAACGAGGGGAAATTTCACGCGCCTGTTAAAATTCATTATTGTTTCTGTGTGATTTCAGTTTGCCATTATTATTGGGTATGAGCAACCCAAAATTTCATTATTAATTGCTTAAGTATTGACAGCACTTTTCATACCGTTAAAATTTTGGCAATAAACTATAATTTTTGTACTTAATTGGGTTTTTTGTGAAGGAGTTTGCTGATTCGAGTTAGTTGATAAATTAAAATTATTTAAAAAATTAGTTTTTAAATGTTTTCATATTCCCATGCTACTATTCAAATGACAAAAACTGGGTATTGAGCCAGGTCTACTCAAATGGCTCAAATGTTACCTAACTAACCGCCAACAAAAAGTAAGATTTGAAGGAAAGGAATCAAATCCTATTCAAGTCTCCTCATGTGTCCCCCAAGGATCCCATGTAGGCCCTCTTTTGTTTATTCTTTTCGTAAACGATATTTCATTCATTCTTAAAACTGTAAAAGTCCTAATATATGCCGACGATATAAAGCTCTTCCAAACAATGAAGATTACAAGATATTTCAAGAAGAAATACATATTTTCTATACTTGGTGTAACAAAAGCCTTTTAAAATTAAATGTTCAAAAATGTAATGCGATAGCATTTAGCAGAAAACAAGACACACCTGACATTATGATCACTCTAGGAAATCAGTCTGTAGGAAAGTGCACAAGAATTCGTGATTTAGGAGTTCTGTTGGATTCTAAGCTAACATTCATTGACCATTATAATACAATAATTAACAGAGCTAATAACATGCTGGCATTTATAAAACGCTTTAGTCATAGTTTTAACAACCCTTACACAATTAAAACATTACACATTGCTTATGTAAGGTCAATACTGCAATATTGTAGTGTAGTCTGGTCACCTTTTTCAGTCATCCATGAAGAGCGAATAGAGTCTGTACAAAAACAGTTTTTATTGTTTGCATTACGTATATTAGGTCGGGAAACATTTCTTCTCCCACCCTATGAAGCTCGCTGTAGACTTATCAATATGCAAACACTAAAAAAACGTCGAGAGTTTGCAAAAGTTTCGTTTGTTAATGGCATTGTTTCGCATCGCATTGATTCAGCAGAGCTGTTATCAAAATTAATTTTTTACATACCCTCCCGGCAATTTAAACCTCTGAATCAGATGATGGCAACCTACAATTTACATAGCGATACAATCGACTTTACAATTACAAAATCCAAATTGAAGCAATACTTCAATGCTCTACGCTAAAGAAGAACACGCCATATGAATATTGTAAACCAGGCGCTGCTTAGTCTAATGTAATGTATTGTATAACATCGATTATAACTAGAATTAGGAACAAAATGTAACAAACGGTCTTCTTATGATTGAAGACAATAAATAAATTCAAAAAAAAAAAAAAAAATTTAAAATTAAACTAGACAACCAATCCCTGATCTAGAGATGTCGTCAAGTTCTCGATGTCGTTGGGCTCTGCAAAATGCAAGTCCTCCAATAAAGGTTTCTTCAATACCGATGAAAACTCGAATGCCCATGTGAGCATGAACATGCCTCACATGGTACACCTGAAAAACTCCCCGGAGCCATCCAGTTGGGATGGCAGGATGTCAATTGCCGGGTAAGGGTGTAGGATTTCGCCTCGTTGGTGGCGGCCTTGAAAATCGATATTTCACTGCCGCAAGAAGATCTCGATCAGGTGGTAGTGGATTGTTTGGCAATAAGGTTAAAATTAAAAAAATAGACTGTTTTCACCTAAATGTTATGCAATTTTCTCGCCACCTAGTAGAGAATCCACTTATTTATCGCCCCATGATAGTTAAAAAAACATCGTATGTTCTTATTACCACCTGCACGCCAATGCAACAAAAATCGCCATCGGAGGACTTCGTTTCGATGGGATACAACAGATCCTGCTTTCATACGGAAACACTATGCGGGAAAAGATTTATTATTTTGGCCAGACCTGGCATTGGTACAGAACGCAAACAGGTCATTGAAAGAGATTGACCGCCTGAACATAATTGTAGTGCAGTAGAACTCAAACGTTCCCCATCTGCAGCCAATCGAAAATATCTGAGCCAACCTTAAACGCATGATCGAATCCATCAATTTTGTGGCCAAATCCGAGAAGCAGCTGATCGAAAAAGCTGAGGGAGCTGAAGAATATCCCTAAATCGTTCAATGGGTATAGCCAAGGTCCCGGTAAAAATGATCAATAAATGTAAGATTAAGGAAGGATTTGTTTCATGGATTTATTAGCCGCAGTTTACGAAGATAAAAAAGATCTTACTGTTATTGAGCACAGTGCTGTTTTAATAGTAGAAGAAATCAGACTCATTTTTTTTTGGTAAGCTTGGGTACACACTGAGAAAATAATACCGAACTCAGTTGAATTTCGACCGAGTTCTTATCTTTGTTCGGTTCAAAATGGAACAACCAAGTTCTCGTTAAATTTTTACTTTCTACCAATCTGTAAAATTTATCGAAAAACTCGGTTGACAAAAATAAATCCAATCAGGCATAATCGAACATCGGTTTACTCAAATATGACTGAACGTTGTCAAACAAACCGACTTTTCTGTTGCAATTACGGAATTCGGTTCTTTTTGGCTGTGCTGGAATTTTGGTTTTCCTATTTTGAAATTGCAAGCCAGAGACATAACCTGTAACGTGTTCATGGCAGTATAAACAGACTGCACGGAAAAAAAATCCATGCCCAGATCCGTGAACGGCAGTCATGAATTCGAGAACAAGCAAAAATACACCGTGAACTCATTCACGTAATCGGGAACTAGTTCACGTTTTCGATCAAAAATCATGAAAACGTGAACTAGTTCACGGTACGTTTTCATTTTCGTGAACGCTTTTGTTTCTGTGTGTAGCGGAGGATACCTGCAAATATAATTACAAAATTAGTATCAAATACTTACAGAAAACATCAACTAAACGTGCATCCTCCTGTTGTAGTCTCTTGTTTTTTTTTCATTTTAACCTGACAAAAAACACAGTAGGGAGAAATTTCGCACCGCACACGCGTGATAAAATGGCTGACGAATTTTTCAAACCTTATCGAGTTAGCTAAAATAACCGAGTTTTTCGGTAGATATAGCCGTCGCGGAATTGACTCGTAGAGAAATGTTTGACGGTTAAGAATATTCAGCGAATATTCGGTTCAGTATACCGAGTTTTCTCGGTATTCGTGTACCGAACTCTTGAATAGCCATGCTTTACCGTACTGTTCGGTTCATCTTTGATTTTTATCTGTCAAATATATAATATACCTAGTAACCGAAATTCGGGTTTGACGCAAAAAATAAACCCGAAAACGATTTCTTCTTGGTAACCGATGTGGTTCGGTAGAAAATTGAACCTAGTTCGGTGTTATTTTCTAAGTGTGAAGCTTGACAAAAAAGTGTCTGTCTGTTTCTTTATTTTCGAATTTGAATATAGGGGGCTTTACCCATTCTAGGGAAGCTACACAGAATCTAATCTTTTATGAATATTTTGGCAGCGTCGTTCGCACATCTGACGTTTTTGTATGTTTATATTAATTTGCTCCGTGATTCTCTTCCTACACCCGAAAGTTGAAAAGGTAGCACAAAAATGCGCCATGCCAATAAACCATTTTTTGCAATAATATCTCGAGGAAACAACAACAGACTGAGCTTAGCCCTAATAATGAGTACATAAAACTACAAAAACATCACAAGTCACATAGTCAAGAATTACAAAGGTTCTCACAAAAAACGAATGGTCAAATTAATTTCCTGATTATTTTAAATATAGCATTGAATCTCCGGCGCAGCGCCTCGCGAGTAAAGTGGAAGTCAAATGAAGACGCAACACGATTGAAGACTCTTTGTAATCCGCTCATAGACCTAAACATGCTGTAGTTTGTACGGTGGCGAGGTAGCCTCGGCATGGCATTGTTACGAAGTGCTCGGGACCGAACGAGGGAGCAGTAGAGCATGAACTCAAGCATTTTTGATGGCTTGTCGATCAAGGAAAAGATACGCTGTTTGTATGTTAGTTGACAATCCAAAATAACTCTTAGGTCTTTGATATGACTCACACGTTGTACCTCAACTCCTTGTAGGTTGTAGCTGTCGGTGTTTTCATCCGTGGGAATGTTATTACTTAGCACTTACATGAATTTAAACCATGCGGTTCGAATGGCACCAGTCGGCAAAAGCGTTAAGTTGGGTTTGGAGAAAGTGCCAATCAGCGATAGTACGAATTCGGAAGTAGAAGCAGGTCTTCTGCATATAACAGTCGTTTGCCTTCAAGGACAACGTTGACATCGTTCGAATCGAGCAAAAACACCAGTAGGCCAAGGAGGCTTCCTTGCAGGATACCAGATGTGGCGGGGAATGAAGAAAACTGGCGGTCTCAGATTGCAACTGCTAGTAAATGGTCAGAGAGGTAAGATTAGAACCATTGTAAGAGGCTGCCGCAAATTCCAATTCTGTCCAATTTGGCTATCGCTATTGGAAGGTTTAACTTATCGAAGGCGGCTGATAGGTCAATGTAGATGACATACGTTTGGATGTGAACCGTCATAATCTCCGTAATGTAACACAGTAGATTAGACCTGCCATGAACCCTGAGAGACTAGTGGTACAAGAACTACCAATTCGAACAATTTAGAAAAGGCTCATCACGATGTAATGCCGCGGTGGTTGTCAATATTCCGTTGAAATCCCTTCTTATGAACTGAAAACATTTGCGCTGCTTTCCAGCCGGAAGGAAACACCCCATTTACGAAGGACATTCAATATAGGTGACAGAGAGGAGTCACGAGGCTGTCACTGTATTGCTTGAGGAAGGTGGAAGGAACTCCGTCTGGTCCAGGATTGAATAAGGATTGAATAAGGATTGAATAAGAATCAAGTCCCTTTCACCTTGAAGTTTTCTGAGCAAAAACCTCAAATACTATTGGAACTTTGAGCGTGAAATTTTCAAGATTCGTTTGCTCCATTAACCTAACCTATAAATCATATGGAAAAAGGACTCCCTCCAGTTTAGCTTCCAGTGATTGACGAAGAACTGGAACATTACTGGCTGCTTGAGAAATGTGATATGAGATAAGTTTTCATCACACTGGCAAACTTAACGGAAAACAAATCACAAGTCTTCTGAGTGGAAAAAGCTATCTCGGCTTTCAGTACCATACTTTGGTACTTGTGATTGAGTTTCATATAATGGTCCTTAAGCTGTAGGTACGATACTGTTGAACTTTCTCAGTGTGGCTCATTTGGAATGACTTTAATCTGCGAATTTCAGTTCTTCAATACTACGATGATCAGCTTTTCGGAAGTCGTAGAAAATAGCCGTAGGGCACAAAGAGAACTCGAGTGCCTCATTTCCTTTAAGTTCAACGACAATTGGAGGGTGGTGTGCTACGTTTTTCACCAACGGAGCCATAGATATATGCGGAGCAGCATCCTGAGCGCTAACGAAGCAAAGGTCTAAGCTTCGATTGTTCATGATACGTAAAAATCCATTTTGTCCATTTTGATCCACAAGGTGTTTTATGAAATAAAGGAAGTCTTGTAAATGTGTGCGAGTCACTGGCTGCACACAGATTGTTCAAAATCATATCATCGGCCACCACGAACACCACGCTATCAGCCACAGTTCGAATCTCATTGACAAATTCTTGATTGTTTTCTTATTCTCTTATGTATGCCATTATCGGGCTTCAATTTCCCACTCATCAATTTTGCTCAGCTTGACCCACAAAGCGTTTTATGAATTAAATGAAGCCATGCAAGTCATCAACTATCTACAACTTGATAATAGCTGAGTGATTACTACTAAAATCCACCACGCTGACGATCATGGTTCGAATCTCGATGACGGCTCTTGATTGTTGTAATTTTTCGAAGCAAATTGATGTGTTGCATTTTTGATCCATAGTTGCAAGTCACGATCCATAGCGAAAAATCAAACAGAATAATGCGAAATTGCAATGCAATCTTGCTTTGTTTTTTACTTTGGCTTTAATATAATCAACAAAACTATCCAGTACTGAAATATGTTCATTTGAAAGGGTTTTTATGAAACGTTCAACTTTTCAAGTTCGTGTAACTATACCTTCTGCTCAAATATGAACGAGACTTTATGATTAAAATGGTCCGCGGATGACATATCGTCAATTTTTTTTCTTAGATTGCTAGGACTGTTATACGTTTATATGTCAAATTTGAGCACGATCTGTCACGAAGCTTTTTTTTACGGAACTATAAACAAGTCAACCTCCAGTGTGTTTTTCGAATTTTACTATGGAATCAAACGTTGAGCAAAGAATTCGTTTGAAATTTTGTTATTCCAACGGGATAAGTGCTTCCGATGCATTGAAAATTGCCGAAAGCCTATGGGGAATCTGCTCTATCGCGTGCACGTGTCCACAATGAGTGATACGGACATCCAGCATATCATAACTGGTAACGAGACTTGGGTCTACGAGTACGACGTCGAAACAGCCCAGCAATCATTGTAATGGTGCTTCCAAAATGAGCCGAAACCTTAAAAAACGCGTCAAAGTCGATCGAAAATCAAGGTTATGCTGTCTGTTTTCTTCGATAGCCATTGTGGTACACTCGGAATTCCTTCCGGAAGGTCAATCGGTCAATGGTGAATATTATTTGGGCGTTATGAAGCGTTTGCGTGAGAATATTCGTCTCAAAAGGAAAGAATTGTGGGACAACAAGTCATGGTTTTTGCATCACGATGAAGCACCAGCTCACATATCACGCTTAGTTCGCGATTATTTGACCAAAAACAACCATGTGACTTTTTCCTCTTCCCCAAACTCGAATTGCCGCTTCGTGGCAAACATTTTCAGACGATTGAAGTCATAAAAGAGAATTTGAAGAGGGAGCTTAAGGCGATACCAAAAGAGGCGTATGAAAAGTGCTATAAGGAATGGAAAAAACGTTGGCATATGTGTATCGCCTCCGATGGTGATTATTTTGAAGGAGACAAAATAAATATTGAAGAATCATTAACCGTTTGTGTTTTATTTAACCAGTCTCGTTCATATTTGAGCAGAAGGCAGTTTCATTTGAACAGCGCGTGAAAAAAAGTTCTATTATAGGCAACATGTTACTAACGAATGGGAACAATAGTTTGACACAGTGCAGAGTGTCCAAGAGGCTAGGTAAGGTTAGGGTGAGTTATTTTTTCATGTTTAGGCTCGTTTAGGCTAATAGATATTGAATTAAATTTGATATTTCTGCTGGCATAATTTGAGCTTGTACTTGAAAAAAAAAAAAACGCACTAACATATTCAATGTAAATAGATTAGACAAAAAACCAAAACCCACGTTCTAAATAGTCACTCAGCATTTTGAAAATTGCATGCAGATCAAAAATATAAAAATATGTATACATATAAGATAAATAAATAGATGTATATATTCTGTAAATAAAAATAAAAGACGGCAAAGATCGCACTAAATATTGAATACCTTAAATAAAGTAATTACGGTTCACTAACCCCTCAGCGACGATCTCGCCAGATGTCGGTTGTCAAGTGGTTTGTCAAAGTTGGCATTGCTGATTCCCGGAAATGGTGAGCAAGAAAGTGGATAGAATGTAAGAGATGGGAGAAAAAGGGTTAAAGAGACAGAGAGAGGTGTGAAAGAAGGAGAGAAGAGATGTGGAGCAGTCGGTCGTAAGAAAAAGGAGAAAAAAAGCCGAACGGAGAGAAAGTTTTGGATCGTGGAAGTGGATGGACGTGAAATAAATTCAGAGGAACGAAACAGAAACTGAACAAAGAAAAGAAGCTTTCCAGTGGAAAGCCGACCTCTGGCTGGGTTTGCGGTTTCAGCAGTGAAGAACGCCGACCGATTAGAAATCGGGTGCCCGGTGAGTCGGGTGCTGGAAGTTGGCAAGCCGACTCCTATTCCCAAGCCAAACGCCACGGGTGAGCTGTAGCCAAATAAATATATGATTAAGATTAATTGAGTGCCATTTTTAATTCCTGAAAGACCCCCTGGGTTACTTATGTCCGGTTCGCCTATTTTTCTAATTGTTGGTTTCGTAAACGTGGATCCTCAGAAGCAAGTGATGCGCCGACTCTGAGCCAAGAGTTAACCCTGAGCTAGCCGCAATTACAAACATAATCAGCTGCATTTTTGAGTTCATGTGGTTTATTTAAAGAAAAATATGGCTAAAAGGAATGACTCGCTATTTGAAAAGTAAAACAAGTAAAGTGCATTACTGCTTTACTATGATGGAAGACTCTATAGAATTACAGGTTTGAAAATCAGTTGCGGAGAACAGTTAACATTATCCTAAAGCTATCGAAAGTGGACTATTAAATTTACTGACGTAATCCATACTTGATGTGAAAAAACAAAAATGTACCACCATCTCAGGAATGAGCGATGACATTGTACTAATCATGAAATGTTGCGATAGAAAAGTCTGTTTATAATTAATAAATTATTGAGAATGTTGAGTAATGAATCATAAGTTTATAAAAATGAGCACGAGAATTTTAGCATTGTGTATAATCTGTCAAGATAGCCGCTGTTCGGGGTCATTTCTTCAAGAATATGTTGTGCTGGAAGAAAATTCGGACAGACTTTTCTAGCGTAATCGACTATTCATCGGTTGGGCTATTTAGGCTATTCTCATTAGAAAAAAAAAGGTTACTTATAGAACAAAGTACCTTGGACAATGTGATCAATGATTATTCTCGTGGTTTCTCATAAGAAACCAAGAACCGTCGCCAATTACCGCGTTTTGGTTTTTGCTTCGACTAGTTGTTTGACTTAGTCTTAAGTTTTGTAATCGAATTATGCGGATTTTATGTGTTTACCACAAACTTTGTGCATCAGATTATTCAAGAGAAAATGAAATAAACCATGAAACATGTGTTTTCCTCGTTAAAATGCTGTTGGTTTTTTATATGGAACCATCCAACACGAAAATAGGAGTATTTCACTCCATGCTAAATATCATTTTATAGCTATATTTAACAGGCTCAGTCGCCGAGGTTGCATTTATTTTATAAGCTGGTTCACTATATAACGTTAGGCACAAAACATATCAATGTTTTCCTCTAATCCTCTGCCGGTAGCTAATAGATTATATCCCTTGTTTGCAGTACGTTGCTTTATTATTTGTCGCAGATTAAACTAAAACACTTTTCCCTATAGGTGATTTAATTGTTATTGATTTTGTTCAATAGCTTTTTCGGTGATATGGGACATGGCAAACAAGACGTGTTGTTGGTTTAAAAAGGTACTAGTTGGAAGTTAGTAAATGTTTAAAGCTTGGATACACAATAAGATGCCAGATGAAGACAGCTCAAGCTATTTTCAAATTACTTTTGACTGCAGGCACTTGGTTGCTCATGACATGCTTATGTACATATATATATATATATATATATATATATATATATATATATATATATATATATATATATATATATATATATATATATATATATATATATATATATATATATATATATATATATATATATATATATATATATATATATATATATATATATATATATATATATATATATATATATATATATATATATATATATATATATATATATATATATATATATATATATATATATATATATATATATATATATATATATATATATATATATATATATATATATATATATATATATATATATATATATATATATATATATATATATATATATATATATATATATATATATATATATATATATATATATATATATATATATATATATATATATATATATATATATATATATATATATATATATATATATATATATATATATATATATATATATATATATATATATATATATGTATATATATATATATATATATATATATATATATATATATATATATATATATATATATATATATATATATATATATATATATATATATATATATATATATATATATATATATATATATATATATATATATATATATATATATATCTCTTTCAATCTGAAGATAAACTTGTTTGTACAATTGGCACAGAAATACGTGGATGGACCTTAATAAAAAAAACACTTTCCCTGGAATATAACTTTTCAAAAACGAGTGTTAATGTTCTATTGTTTGTATTTTTTTTTGTACGCATGAAATATTTCATTGAAATTGAAAGACTGTGGGTTTCGTGGTCACCGGCGTCACCCGTTGTTCAGGCATATTCTGAGTGCTACGAAGTGAGGGTTAGATTCCAGCTCGCTGTTCGTTGTCCAACCTGTACATATTTGGTTGAATACGGTGTCGGTTCATCGTCTTCTCTAAAAAATAGCTCAACCTAAGTGAACGGAGCAATAAATCATTTGCTGTCCTGATGGTATGCTTTCAACAGACTCAGGCATCAATTTGTGTTCATTCGAATTTCCTTTTATGTCTTCGTCACCACGATTGCGATGTTTTCATGATCACGATTGTGAGGTCCGAGGTTCTACTGGATAGTGTGAAATATAACGAAGCAACCCGCAGGCAGAGTTGCCACATTTTGTTCATGACCAATCTGTATTCTCACATCGGGACATATTGTAAGAATGTCGGACAACAACCCCGCAAAAATGGTGTTTGCATCGAATCCTAGGGACATGACGGGCCGCCATTTTCCTGTATCCAACATCTCTAACATCCAAACGTTAAAAGATGCATTGTTTGTAAACAATACTGGCGTTCGTACCCGTAATAACAAACATCAGATGGGCCTTATTCAATAAGGTCCGTGATATGTTGCATACTGTCAAACGCTAGTAAATAGGATAGGGTTGCCAAGCCCCTGCTTGAATCCGACCGGTACAAGACGCAGAGGAGCGCAGCGAGTTAGGTAGTTAAACCAAGTGGAGCACGACCTTGGAAGTGTGGGACATTCGAGGAATTGGAGACAAGCAGCCCTCAACCGAGTTTTACGGAGAAATATCGTGACGCAGGTGTGATCCTAATAGGACGTTGGACCAGCATAAGTAAGTAACTGTATTCTCACATCCAAAAATCTTTTTTTATCTGTATCAAGCTTATGAAAACCTGCAAACAAATCTGTATTGTTCATTTAACCATTGTATGGTGCCAGTTCACTGATTGAATAACAATTAATTTACCACAGAAAATAGACTTGAAATACACGCTCCAATAAATACTTCGCGATCCAACTAAATGCCAATAACTTACAAATTCTATCATATCTAGCCTGAATAACCAGCACTACAACAAGTTTTGAAATTAGTTTTGACAGCTAAAAAAGTTGCTTTTCCAACATTTTCAAGTTGTCACACTTATTGTGGTAAGCACCAACAAGTATTATCCTTGCATTAAATCCCGATTAGGAATGTCTTTCTGCTTTTATATCGAACTTTATCCTAACCAACTTGACTCCAAGCAAACATGTTGAATCATCCGGATGGGGATGATCATACAGTTAATCCGAGTTGGAGCTTACCACCATCGGAATAGAAATTTTCTGTGAAAAAACTTAAGGAAGTTGATCTGGAAACGAAAATTTACAGATTATACTGAGAAATCGATACATTTTATAAAAAGAACGGTGAAAACAAACAACGTTACGGATAGTACGGTGAAACGACAATTTTTTACCGAATTACTGTGATATTCACAGAACTTCTGTAAATATAGTTGATAGTTTCAGAAAAAAACACTCGGTGGTTGATAAACCAAATATTTTCTTGTGGTAAATAATAACTTTTCCAATCGATTCAATTCTTAAAAATATTTCGAATTACCTAGTGCTCCGCTTGAAGCAAAATATATCGTTTTTCAAATCAGCTCGTTGATTTTTAATGTTTTTTTTTTATTGGCGGCTTTAAAATATTTCAAATGTGAGTAACCGAGGTCTCAATGCAGTAGCGAATGACATACTGGGTGCACCTTCGCCGAATGCTTCACTCGTTCGCCAGTTTTGGAGCGGATAAGAGCAGTGAGGAGCCAGGTATTCAATTGCCTGGCATCCGTTGGCTGAGCATCCGTTGCTAGGCAGCCTTTTGCTAAGCATCCGTTGGCAAAGCAACTTCTGGCCGAGCAGCCGGTTGACAACCAGTCTAGCAATCGGAGCCAGTGGTGGAGTTGTAGCCGCCAGTAAGGCGCAACGTTGAGGATCGAAATTTATGGCTGTTTGGTGTGAGCCAGGTAGTAAATCGCAACGATGAGTGAAATAAATAAACTGCTGTCCGATGTGAGTCAGTTGGCAGGCATCCAGTAAGGCGCAACGATGAGTGAAAGAAGCTGCTGAGTAAGCCAGCCAGTTGCAAATGCCGGGTTCACATCACCGCTAATAATTTAAGACAATGCTTAGCTTTACATTGGCATGAATGTGAACCATCATTTGCAGAAAATTGATTACAATTATAATTGAAATAAAAAATAAAATACTAACTGTTAACGTGATTTTAATATTGTTTGCTATTGCATGGTCGCACAATATTAGTAAAGATGTGTATGGGCCATAGGCAGCCGGTTGCTAAGTAGTTTAACAAGCCGGTGTGAACTAGCAGCAGAGGCCTCCCTTAGCTCAGTCGGCAAAGGCGCAGCTACAAAGCAACACCATGCTGACGGTGACTGGGTTCGAATCCCGGGGTGATCTAGGAATTTTTCGAGGAAAATTGTTCGACTCCCTGGGCATATGATATAATTGTACTTGCCACACAATCACACTAATGCAAAAATGGTATCTGGCATCGACAATTAATAAATGTGGAAGTGCATTAAGAACACTAAGTTGAGAGTATGCAATAAGCTAATTGTGAAAGCTATAAGCTTGAAACAATAAGAAAGAAGAAAGAGCTAGCGTGAAGAGCGCGGTAGTGCCGATATCCCTGTCTAGCTTGCGCAGTGTACAAATAACTAACCATTGAAATCGTCGTGGAAAGGTAACACGAAAATTTTATCACTGCAATGTGCCATTTGCAGCAACGAGGAGTTGAAAACTCCTTAAACTTATTAAGTTTTCTATGGTCCGTACCTTTGATAATGCGGCAAATATTGTTATCGACACTTAATCTATAGAAACTCAACCTATAGGAAATTAAATTAAACTATCGATAGGAAACAGTAGAGCTAAGTACAAAACATAGTTGTGATGCTGTAATATTGAACTACATTTACATTCAATTCCAGAGCTCCACAAGCTAGGGGCTGTTCATAAACTACGTAGATTTTTCTGGGGGGGGAGTAGGGTCACAGTCTACGCTCTATGCAAAATTTCAAAAAAATGTATGGTGAAAAGTCTCCGAGAGTGGAGAAGGGGTCTGAGATTTTCAAAAATGAGTCAACGTGGTTTATGAACAGGCCCATACCAAAACAACCCGCATTATCAAATAAATTCTGTTTTAAAATAAGCCAAACGGGATTCTTTAGCTGGGAAATAATTTCGTTTTGACGACGGCGTCTAATTTGCTAACAAACGGCTGTTCCCAATTATGCATTTTGGTTCATTCTGCTCTCCCGCGACCTAATATAAAACACGGGGGAGGAACGAAAATTATTCTAGTGTTCGACATCAGATCTCAGCTGATAACCCTACAGCTTTCCTTTGTCACCGGTGCCACGACCGGGCGGGCCCTGGTGCATAAAGGTAACCGAAGTCCTTCCCATGGTGCAGGTGCAGTGATGGAATTTCTGATTACTGAAATATTTTGGGGAAGGAAACACCGCCCGTGACCGTAACAACTAGAAGATTAGATTTGTTTTACATAACTTGCACTCGGCCATTCTCAGCGACGAGGAGATGATCAAACTATTATCCGGAGTGAATAAAGCACATGATGGCGGAAAATATATTAATTTCTAACGCGGATCATGCCAGCCGTCCTCTTTAGGGTGACCAATTTAGTCTCCTAACTAAAGATTATGTTTTGCTTGTTTACGTTTAATAACAAATACAAACAAAACATACCAACCCACTCACGGTTCAATTCCTTGTTATCACATAAAAAAATTGAGAGCGATGAGTCATATGGGTACGTATCCCTTATTTTTCCTGTTCTACTTGACTTTATACGTAGGGGTAGCGTCTGCTCTAAAAAGTATTGTGCACAATGGTTCGCCAGTAAGACAGACATAACCATTTCTATTTTCAAATAATTAAAGTAACTTATGCAGGATCATTTAACCATGTCTTACCCTAACAATGTTATCATTTGATTAAGTTACGTCTAAAGAGAACCAATTTTTGTGAACAAAATTGTTCATAAAATTGTCACTGTACTCCTGTTTCATTTTACTCAATTTTTGAATACAATTGTATACTATCTCTTTTTCTCTCACGGAAATGTTACTCAATTTTCGTTAAAAAGTGGATCTACTCAATTTATGAGTAGATCCACTTGCTACGAAAATTGAGTAACATTTCCGTGAGAGAAAAAGAGATAGCATACAATTGTAATCAAAAATAGAGTAAAATGAAACGGGAATGTGAGACTGCCCAACAAACAATCACTCATTATATAAACATCATTACGGCGATTTAATTCAGCAGTGTGTTAAATAATCTCTGAACTATTTTCAATCACAGCTTTTGTTCAGGCATTATTCACACAAATTTGGAGAAGTTATTAAGCTGTCGCCAAGGGCTTTTGGACAATGCCAATTGCATAGACTTAAGAAGCAAGTTTGCAGCAATGGAGTTTAGCTGATAATTGAATAACTTGCTGTTTAAGTGTTGCATAGAACTTGAGGGCAATTCTGAAAGTCAAAGTGACCTTTGTTGAGCTAAGCGAATTTTTTTTAAGAATAATATATTCTCTCCTGGTTAATTAAAAGTCATGATAAAATTTTTCTTCAACATCATTAAGCATATTAAAAAAAGCTGTAGTGTCTTTTATAGAACTTTTGTTCAACTTTTTGAAATTCTCATAAAACTTTCTTTGGTTTTTTTTTGTATGATTTTCCATACGATACACACATTTTACTTTTTTTAGACATACTATGTATAATTAATAGAAACATTATGTGACATTTATTTATTAAGATTTAATATCGAGATTTGAACCATCAACCTTCGTATCTTCAACTACGTAACATACAAACTGCGCTATCCTCAGAATTGAATGAAGTATATACGAATCGTCTACATAAGCTCAATGTTATATATTGAATAGTAGCAGAAGCGATGCTTTAATTGAGCTACATTGATATTCTATTTATAGCGTTGTCTGTAAATAAGCAACATCAGTGCTCAATTAAACCTTCTAAATGCTGTTATTAAACGTCTGAATTAGCAAGCTGTACACAAGTTTTGATATAGGCTGTTCGGTTTTAATACGTGCATTACTGACAAGGGCATGTTGAACAAAAGACGTTTAAAAGATATGACAGTGTTTTCTGATGTTATTTGTTAACGCTGTGCTGTTTTCTATTCGGATGGGCAATGTAAAAAGTAGCCTTCAAGCTATTTGCTCCAAGCAGTTGACTATAATTTCAACCCTTGAAAACAGGTCAATACTTTTTCATCGCCACCTAAAATGAACAACTCATAAACGAAAACATAGGAATTACCTGAATTCAATTAATATCTATATCATTTATCCAGCATAACTTGAAGTTAAAGAAGAAATATTAATCAACCAAAATAACTAACACTTCGGAGACTTCACTATGGCATTTAAACGAATTTTATTTTAATAGTAGTTCATTTGGCTTACTATTGGTTTAAACCACAGCTATTATTCAACTAAATATAAGGTTTAATTGGCAAAGCTAGTTAAAAGGCGTTGCATTAGGGGCATAAACTGTATTACAACTAATTGTTCAGTGATTGAATAATAGTCAATTAAAACACATGTGTAAAGCTTTTGTATTATTTTTCTTCAGCTTATATTTAGATCAGTTGAATAGTGATGTACATTACAGCTATTATTCAATTCAATATCAGGTTTTATTAGCTAGGCTATATAAACGATGTTTAAATGGATTTATAAACTGTTTTTCATCTTTTTGTTGAACTGTGTAAATTTAGTTACATATAAATATTAAAATAGCTTTTACTAAGCATGTTATTCAAACAAAATGAAACACCTGAGTTAATGTTAATATTTCAATTGGGAACATGGTTATTCAGCTTATATTTCAGCTAGATTTTTTATTCATCTACGAAAGTCGTAATTCAGCTTTAATATTAGCCTGTGTGCTTATTTACTGCTTTCGTTTGTTTGTTGGGTGATAGGCAGCCAAAGCTGTTGCCCTCAAAACTCTGCAACATTGTTTTGTTCTATTTTTGTGTATTTTTTTTAAGACGTTGTAGGTTGTATTTTGGTTAGCCTGGTTGTTTCTCACCCCAATGGAACTGTTATAAATTTCAACCAACACCGTTGTTGATTTTCTGTACTGAAAATTTATTTTGGTAACTTAGCTTTCACTCGTTTCGTAAATATGGATTTTGTACATATAACAAATGTATCGTAAATTGTATGAAACATTCATATTGCATGCCATCTGGTGAAATGCTATCATTACACCTTTTTGTAAAATGCACGAAATGAATTTCGTGAACACCAGCCAATCGCTGCTTCTCTTCTATCGTACTCCTACATGTTGGTGTTGCTGCTCGGGTGGGCGGGAATGATTGATTTACCCAAACATAAAAATTTTAAGTTAACATTAATTAAGTAACTTCTCACAAGTCACCATGGCCGAGAGAGATCAACCACGGATTCAGTAACAGCTCTTCCCAAAAATACAGGATCGAACCACATGTCAGAAACATAAAAAACGCTGAACAATTCATCGTGGTTGAGTTTTTTATTGCAATTACATTTCGAGTCGATATAGTAGAACTGTCAATTATAAATGAAACCACCAGAGAAACGTAATTTTTTTATTTAAAAAAAAAACAATATTAGTAGCTCTTTGTACACTGCACGAATGTTTTTTGTGTGTGAACGAATACTTCGTGCCTTTGAGTTGTTTTTCCCGGCCCTTGTTTTCATGGATTCGATATATACACAGTTTGAAAGAATTGTGTAACTTTTTGCGTTATCTAGGCTTGAATCAGGCCTGTTATTTTAGCTTGGATTTGGCCATAATTTCTTTTTTTTTGTATATTTGTACACATTAGCATATTCATTTATTGTGTTACATGATATGGAGTAATTAATTCCAGCTCATGTAATTATCAGTATTTTCAAGATTCTTTGCAAGAGACTTTATTCTGAATTTTTCAGAACATTTTTGAAGTGGATGCTACATTGAAATTCAAATATTTTATTTGGAATTCTCAAGACCTCCAAGTAGTTACCTTATAATCCATATTCGATGTTTGCTTATATTTTCTTGAGCTTATGCAAATTCTGTGTATATATACATATTTTCCTTGAGTTAACATATTTGTTTCTGATTTTTAACTCAATGAATTTTACTTCAACGAACTTTTCTGGAAATTTTTGACTTGACTGTTTCTCTGCAATTTGATGGATGATTCTGATATAGAGTGGAAGGCTTTCAAATATAAAATATACGAAGTTGAACGGTTACTGGGGGAAATTCTTAGGCATATACATTTAACTTTTCTTATCTTCACAGCAACTGGCTAATATAAGATACATAAAGAGTCGGAAAGTCTCAATGTAACAGTTTATGGCGTAATCAACTACAGAAAAATGGAGATACAACATCAAAACGAAGAAAGGAAGTGATGCAGTACATTAAACACATGATTGGGAGTGATTTAGCATTATCAAATGGGGAGTGATTTGTTCGATGTTGATAGCGTCTTCGTTGTGTATAATGGATCCCAATGTTCACGCAACGCTTTTATGTACATTTCGCTTTCCCCCTTGCACCTATGCTTTGCAAGGCTTTTGTCGCTCGCACCGGTGATGTTATACGAAGCGTAGCGTAATCTGTACTCTCAGTTGATTATCAAGCAAGGTGTTCCGTGCAGTCGCTAAAAGCTTCTTGATGCTTTAAGTAACTGTAGTAACTTTAAGAAGGTTATTGCTGGAATTCATACTTTGATGTAGATTCTGCAGAGAAATCGAACACGCTGATTTTTAACTCTAAATACAAACCTTCCAATTGGAAAAAAAAATCACCCGGGTTTCGGGATTGCCTAAAAAAAACGGCAGCAGGGTAAATGCACCCTTCTTTTTGGAGAAATGCTCCTTAAACTTTGGAAAAATGTTCCTTAGTTGCGTTTGCCCGGTATAATGCAATCGGAGGTATTTATCTTCTGGTTAGCGCTTGCCGGTTGTTTTTGACGGGTCTTAAGTTTCTTCAAAATTGTATAGCGGAGCTTCGCTCCGCAATTTTCGAGGTAGTTTTGATGGGTTTAAATTTCATGTTGACGAATGTTAATTTAATTTTGAAGAGTCTTTATTTCGTTTTGACGGGTCTTAAATTCAGAAACTTAAAACCCGTCAAAACTATACAATCTTAAAGAAACTGAAGACCCGTCAAAACACCCGGCAAGCGCTAACCAGAAGGTTAATACCTCTGATTGCATTATACCGGGCAAACGCATCTAAGGAGCATTTTTCCAAAGTTTAAGGAGCGTTTCCCCAAAAAGAAGGGTGCATTAACCCTTTGCCAAAAAAAAACTGTCTAGAACTGCTTCAGCCCAATAGTGGTTTATGAGCTAGACAGTTGGGCACTTAATTGCTAGTCAAGGTAGAGAACCCTTTACCCCAAAACATGGCAATAAAGTGCTTCGCTTGATTTGTACCATAGTTGAAATAGCCCTTTATTCAATTGCAATTTTTATCCAATTTTCAGACTGTCGTATTCTAACGGAACTATCAACACATTATCTACATATCTTCATCCAGTAAACAAACTCTACTTTCAAACATTAATGTTGATATGAAATTTTTCCCTTAGTTGATTTTTTTTTCTCAACATAGGCCGGCAAATGTTTATATTCCTTGTAGGTGTAATATTTAATCGGTTGGTTTAAAAATTGAACAAGTGCATGAGCAAATTCTGTGTATCCGCACTACATCCGTGAAAAGCACTATATACCGTGAATTAAACAACACAATCGGAAACATTTTAAGGTTAAAATGCTGAAAACGTGAAGTAGTTCACGATCTCTTTCATTTCGGGATCTGTTTTTGTTTTTCGTATGTAGAATCAGTATTGATTTCTGGTTAAAAAAATTCGACTCCCTACCGGATCCTTTCTCGGTTCATTTATATTGAGCCAGGGTCGACACTGACTTTAGTTTAAAATTGAAAGATAGTAAAGCTTCACTCTGGACTTCATCGACAATCTGCCGTCGCATCAAACATTTTAATTTCGATAAGCGCATCAATCGTACAATATCCCATGGGCAATATGATAGCTTTACGTTTTTTTCGCCTGGAGCTCATCAATTTAGACAGGCAGCTACACAAATGTTCCTGTTACAACGTGCGTTTATTTTTTTGCTCAAAAATAAAGTTCCCAAGAAATATAACGCAATTATCATGTTTGCAAATCAAATTAACATTATGAAAATTATTCTATCGTTAACATGTGTTGGTCCTTTTTCATTAATCTAATCCTTGAACTAGAAAATAAGAAGAATGATTAGTAATTTCCATTTAATTCCAACTACTTTTTATTGCTTATCTTGACAGATACGCGTATTTCGTCTACAATGTGCAGACTTCTTCAGTGTCGTGTACTAATACTCGACTGGTATTAGTACACGACACTGAAGAAGTCTGCACATTGTAGACGAAATACGCGTATCTGTCAAGATAAGCAATAAAAGTAGTTGGAATTAAATGGAAATTACTAATCATTCTTCTTATTTTCTAGTTACAGGTATTCCACTAAACAGCTCACACTCTCCATAATTAATCCTTGAAGTTCTGGAGAAAAATAAATGGAACAATACTGAAGACATAACGCAAATGTGTAATGTAAAATAGTCCATTAGAGGAGAAACAATGAACAACCGAGGTTTACGTAAAAAAAGAAAGATTCTTTTGAAAATTTATGCAAATGCCTTTCTAAACACATTGACGATTGATTTATTGGATAAATCGTTCCATCAAATTATCTTGATCAAGGTAAATACAGAAATGAATAATATTCACGGATGTATAAAATGGGAATAATGACATGTGCTAGCTGTGAAATCCGTTAAAAGCAAGGGAACTGAGAAGATGCTGCAGTCGGTACAATTTTATGACAGTTTGTTTTAATGCATGTTTTGAAAGCTACTAAATACTTGATAAATGAAGTTCTACATTTTTTAGTAAAATCCACTTTTTTATTATTAGAAACACGTTAAGTCATCCAACGGAGTGTTTTTTTGTTTTTTTTTTTAAACAAGAAAGAACAAAATACTGTAACTTTGTATGCACGTTCGGTTGGCGAAATAAATAAATAAATAAATAAATAAATAATCAAATCCCATTACCATTATTGTCAATCAATTTCTCAGAAAAAAATATGTACATCATCGTAAACGTAACCCAAAATATTATTTTACCTCGCTCATAAATGTTACTCCGTTTCACAGTACCTTGAAAATTTCTTTTGGGATCAACAATAATATTAATGGGATTTGGTCATGTGGCTCCATTGAATGTTTTAACGTGTTATGAAAAAGAATTAAGTAGATTTTACTGTAAAATTTTTAACTTTATTTATCAGGCATTCAGTAAATCAAGTAGATCAAATAATCAACGGTTAATAAATCGGCCTATTCGGCTAAAGAACCCATACAGTGAAAAGCGTTATCATCTCAGGACCTGCACTGCCGTTTAAGTCCCTAGATTACCAGTATGAACTTAAGCTTACGTTTTAAGAAGAAATTCGGAGAACTTTGAAGAATATTAACATCTTTTATCCTGGAAAGATTTTCAGTGAGATTGTCTCGAATTTTGAACGCGGATTTGGAGTTTATTTTAAATTGCGAGAAAAAATGGAACTTAATTAGCTATCAATTCATCAATCGTTTCGCTTAGAGGCTATTCATAAACCACGTAGACTTTTGTGGGGGGGAGGGGGTGTATGACCAAAGTCTACGCTCCATACAAAATTTTAAAAAAAAGTATAGAGAAAGTCTATGAGAGGGGAGGGGGTCTGAGATTTTCAAAAATGAGTCTACGTGGTTCATGATCAGGCTCTTAGGAATGGGGATTACTAGTGGAAAACCAAACTTTTGGTTCTCATCGTCATAAGGAAATACGGAAATGTTTTGAATTTTTTTTTATCAGTAACAACATAGCTGTAAACCGCTGCATTCACTGTAAAGTCAGTTTTATTAACCAATAATACATTTCTGAGCCATTCCCTTATTTATTTGAATGATCCACAACTTCCAAGGCAACACTGTTTGCTATCAGTATGTCATAGTAGCCTTTGGTTGTGGCTCCATTCTTCGCTCCTGCTACACCAATGTTACCTGTTGATTTCATCTGACTAAATAATTCTGATTATGCCGACCTTCATTTAAAAAGTGGTCTTCAGTAATGTTGAAGCTGAATTTTTTTTCTTAAGAACAGGTAGGGTACAGCTCATCGGACAGAAAAATTAAATGTTTCAATGAATCCGATATTAAATCATAACGGGTGGCCACCAAATAGCGGAACTGGAAAGAATGGCTCGGGAAAAAACAACAACAATTTTCGCTCTCCAGAAACGTAGGCGTCTTCTTCGCGTAGTGTGATGATGCCTTGTCCGGCCAAAACACGTAATCTCCATCGAGAAATGTTTCTGAAGGAACGAGATAAGAATTTATGCAAACACTCTGTTTGATAGACTTGATGATTGATGGCCAAGCCACTTGGTTTGAACCACGGCTCCGAAATTCCCTTATCGGAAATTGCTCTGAATAGCATAACTTTTTGTTCGAACTTTTGCTTGCATTTGTAGCTAACCTTTGGAGGAGTTGTGGATTTGTCCTTGGTGGAGAAACACTCGTTTCCGGGCTTCTGGGACTTGGACGATAGTAGCTTTCGTCGTCCAGAACGAAAGTCTTTCCACCGTATTGCCGGATCATCCAGCGGCACTAGGATTTCACAGTTTTGATTTGTTCGTCCGTGTACTCTGGGGATCTGGTTTTCTTTCGACATACTATTCCGTACTTTTTCAGAATCTTACCGATGTACGACTTCGAGCAATTGAACTAGCTGGCCGCTTCCCGCTGGCTCACCGCCTCCTTGTTGTTAAGCATAGTGCGCAGGCTATAGAAGACTCTTACACTGTACCAAAAGTATGCACTTTATTTGCTATAGATCATTCATATTAATTGATATGCAATTTTCTGGCATACGGATAATGAGCAGTCTCTAGAAAATGCCTCAAACAATCCAGAATGAGCAATGTTTATTCAGGTTCGATCATAAAAATGTCATTGAAAACAAAAGTTTAGTTGGTAAACTGATTAATTCCCAAAAAACATAGGATCCACTTAAATTTCCTAGCCTTGAGTTGTACATATTGTTAAAGGTATGAGGTGAATGAAAGAGAAACTATTTGTTAGGCACCGGTGGCTGCAAACGAACAAGAATATGCAACGGAATTTCCATCAAACAAACTGTTTAGCTGGGAAAATCGAATAGGTTACTCTGAAAAGGACAGATTTAAGATGGTGAGCATGGCCCACAAAAGAATTTAAACCTTCTTCTCGGTCTTTTATGAAGCAGTTAATTTAACTCCTCTTCGATGCGCTTTACCAACGGCCTAGCAACTGGCTGACTCAAACCAGACAGCATATTATTTAACTACCCGTTGGCTGGCTTTGGTTATTTGGCTGCTGGCTTTCATCTGGCTTACACTGGACAGGAATTTATTCAACAATATGTCGTTGCGGTTTCCCAAAACTGGCTGTCAACTGATGAGAATATGCAACGGTAAGTTAGAGAAAATCCAGTCAAACGAGCTCGCTACCTGGGAAAATTGAATTGGGTGGTCCTCAAAAGAACGGATTTAAATTGGTGACCAAAGTCCGCTATTGAATTTATTTCATTTCTCATCGTTGCACATAACCGTTAGATGAAAATCCACAACTAACTCCGGTTGATATGCTGTCTTATGGTCCATTCACATAATTTCTAATATATGTCACATTAGCAGCAGTCATTAGCACCATCTACTTACATTTTTTTCATTCATGCTAATATTGTCGGTTAATACATTTTCTGCAAATATAAGCGATGACGTGAATTATCAACCGGATGGCTCACATCTCACTTCCCTCCCCGCCTTACCGAATAATGGCTTGCACAAAACAACACCTTCGTTTGCTCCCCCTGCATTGCGCCCTACCGGCTGGCTAAAATCCACAACTGCCTTTTTAGAAAACGGCTGTATAGCCAATGGCTGTGTAGCCAACGGCTGTGTAGCCGACGGTTGTGTAGTCAACGGCTGCCAAGCAACAGGCTTCTCAGCCATCGGCTGCCTGGCCAACGGCTGCCCGCCCCATCCTACCACTCAAAATATCAAAACTATAATGACGATTATTAGCAATGGAAGCGGAACCTATCTTGAGCTCAATAAGCAGACCTCCAGTGGAAATCGGTGAATATGCACTGAATACCGAACACTGAGTACACAAGTTATTCACAATTTATTCGTTCACTTACCGTTAATCGTTTAGCAACACACAAAACATTCGATTCTGATAATTTTCTTCCAATTTAATACGGAAAAGTTGCCACTGCTATGTATCTATTTTAATAATATCACGAAAAACATTAATCCCATCTGTGTACATATGTTAATCGTACTGATTTTAATCAAGAAAAAATATAAACAAGTTAACGCTCTCCACTACTACACCCAAAAATATAAACGTCAACAAAACTTTTAAAAGGGCCTATGCTGCTTTAAAAACATCACTGTTTCTATTGTCGCTCATATACTAAGTCGCACTTGCGATGCGGTAATGGTATTTTGACTGCATAGTTTGCAACAAGCTGTTGCGCTTTTTAGCCACTTTGATTGCGCGGTGTGATTCTATAAGTGCGACAACGCGAATACAAGTCCGATCTAACGTTGAATCATGTCTGGGAGGAAGCTCTATATAGTACACATAAAATGTAACACATAGCTTTATCAATCTTCAAGAAAATTTCAATGCGCCGTATAAAATTAAAGCAACTGAGAAAACCCACCAGATTGTATTTAGTGGGCAACTTTGGAACTTTGGTATCAATTTAAAATAATGGCGTAACTGTTTTATCCAGGCTTTTAAGAGCTGTAATGGCCACCACAATCAATCTCACTATCAGGAAGCGATCAAAGGATTTGACATTTGGCTTGTGTCGACTAGTAAGTAGACGATCGAATGAAACAAGACAAACGTCAAATCGTTCGCTGCCTACCAGAAACTGAGCATGATTGTGGCGGCCATTAGCGCTCGTAAAAACCTGGATAGATCTCTTCTCGCCGACTTCGTATTGACGCATTTGCTCAAAATTCCACGCGGTGTACCTCTGTTTACTCCATCCTTATGGGAGATTACATTGCGACGTTTCGTGAGACGCGGTTGTTCGTTTAGCGCCGCGTGGAATTTCGTGAAAATGTGCATTTGGGAACTTTACAACAGCCACGCGATGTATCATGTTCAAGGAATCCGTCAATATCTGTTGCGAAAACTGTGTCAGAAATCACATCTTTGCGACAGATTTGGAGGATAAAACTTGTATTGACCTTTTTAGTCATAGCTAAAAAGGAACTAAATCGATTTTGTTTGTTGCATTGTTTTCCCAAGTTCTTCAAAGCTTTTTTCGTTGTTTTGATTCTCGACTCGCTTTGACAGGCAGTGACAGCCAAATATCGGCTCGTTTTGACGTTCACATGTTTCGTATCTGTTTCTTCCTCCCAGGTGCCGATGTCTTCGCCGCTCTTATTCATCTTACATCAAAGAGTAAGTGCAATGAATATTAGTGACGTTTACTGCACGCACACTGGCGTCTTGCAGATACAGTGCAAGCACCCTTTTGTTTTCCTTAAAATTCTAATACATACAAACAATGTACACATCAATTCGTATTGTTCAAAACCTTGTATGTAAATTCACATATTACCCAACATTCATTGCGAGCGTGTACGCTTGACGTTTAGTTTTAAAGGAAAACATTGGAGAGGATCACTACCACATCTACACAACAAACACTAATACATTTGAACGTAATAACCTCAATAAACGCTTGCACCTTGACGTCAGCACTTTTTATCTACCTCTTTCACTCTTTTGGTACGCCCTATCTAGCCATCGCCTGGCCCTCAGAAAGTGTCAGTTATTTGCGGGCATTGTTTACATTTTTTTTTTGTATGAGATTAAATTAGGTCGTTTAATCGTCTATAACGCTGTAGCACAAGTACACATAAGACAATGGGTCTGTTTAATGACCAACTCGAACTAACTCGGAGTATCATGCTAACTCTTTTTGGCATCAATCCCTGAACAAATGCCGAAAAGAGACAAGAAGAGGTTGCGAGTCATCGCGAGCTGGTCATTAAACAGGCCTAATATCTCACTTTCAGCACTTATAACATATTGGTTATATTGCGCACTTTGCACCCTACTGTTTCGCAATTAATTTTAAGTGCAGAACCGTTAATGAAAGTGCTGGTTTGCATACAATCGTGTCGATGTCTTCGGCGCACTTATTCTTCACGAGCCGTTTCATAAGTGCGCTGAAGACAACGACACGATTTGAGACAATCCCGCACTTATAAAATGTAAGTTCGGAGTCCAGTGGTGAGCGAAATGCGCAATATTGGTTGAGCATCTTTGGGAAACATGGGATATTACTATTAGGGTTCATTGGTTCTCATATTCAAGGAGGACTGTGGCAGTTTCAATCTGACAAATCAATGATAAGAACTTCGAAACTTGACTGAGAATATTTAAAAAAAAAATTTCTCGCATGAAGTAGATCATTTGACAGCACTTCACGTGTGTTGGGTAGCATGCATATAACCAAGACAAAATGAAAGGGTTTGTTTGTTATTCTTCCAAGAGAATATTGACAACAAGACCCACCATAACGTTGGGCATAGAATGTTCTATGAATGATTGAACACCCTTTTCCAAAATATATATTTCCCAAACTCAAGTTTATTTTTTATCTCTTTTTCCACCCCAAGGTCACCCCCACCCTCACATAATACTACTCCTCCGATTCCCACGTCACACCAGTAGATTACCATCACCCCCCCTTGCTCCTTTTGTTCCTGACCTGCTCTCTTTTTTTTTCTCCCTAAGAAATCCCCGCAGTATACCAGGTCATCTACACCATCATAAGACACTTTGACACAGAGGAACCGAAACTACAAAATTTCTATCATAAGAACAAATCAATGTCAATTTGGCCAAAAAAGCAGGAACGAGTGTCGGAATGATCCAGCGTATCAAGAGGCGAAACCACCTGAAGACCTACAAGAAGCAGAAAATCTTGAAACAAAGTGCAGAACAGAAGAAGCGAGCAGCAACAAGGGCCCGGAAATTGTATTCGCGTCTTTTGCAGCGTCCGGATGCATGCGTTTTGATGGACGATGAGACCTATGTAAAGGAGGACTCAAAAACCCTTCCAGGTCCACAATACTTTACTGCCGTCTTTGGGGAGGATGTGAGCGATGCGGACAGGTCGATTCAAGTGGAGAAATTCGGTCGAAAGGTACTGGTATGGCACGCAATATGTTCCTGTGGTTTAAAGTAAACCATTTTTTACACTACCGGAACTATAAATGCGGAGATCTATCGATCTGAGTGTCTCCAGAAGAGATTGTTGCCTTTATATTAGAAGCATAGTACACCTCCACTGTTTTGGCCGGATTTAGCGTCGGCTCACTATGCCAAAACCACTCTCAATTGGCTTGCGGAAAAGGGTATAGATTTCGTTGAGAAAAATATCAATCCACCAAATTGCCCTCAGCTTCGACCCATCGAACGTTACTGGGCAATCGTGAAGAGGGTCTTCAAGAAGACTGGTAAGGCAGCTGGGAACATGCAGGAGTTCAAAAAAATTTGGGCTCAAGTGTCCAAAAAATGCGATGCAACACTTGTCCGGAACTTGATGAAGAGCATTCGATCCAAAGTTCGAAAATTCGTGAAGGAATAACTTAAATTTCATCCGGTCTTCATTATGTTCAAGTTTAACCTCGTACAATAAAGGATCAATTTTTTGTATGAATAAAATATCGGTTTTCAACATAATTTGAAAGAAAGTTTGTGGATAGCTTATTTTCGATACACTCCTTAGGTGCAAGCGTATTTAAATTATTGTGAAAATTAATCCCCTAGATTGTATTTTATCACGTATTCGTAGATTCTCGTGTGGTTAGTGTAATAAGTGAAGTGTGATTTTTATGGTTTGTGCAATTACGCAACGAAAATGTGTGAGGATATAGTGCAATTAAAGAGAAAACTTGGAGTCTGCCTCGAGTATATTCCCTAGTACGGTTAGATCAATACGACGAATTTGTAGTGCAAAGGTAAGAAATTGTGTTGAAAATCTGACTGTTCATTATTTTTACGAAATTCAAGTCTCCGAAACGTTTTTGCAGCTTTTAATTATATTCAAGACCTAATTTTATTTGACAGGATTATATATTCTTGGTTACTGCGTCCATTTATTGGAGAAATTAAAAATCTTTTTACGTTTGAAGTTGGATGACTGCAGAATGTGATGAATATATGTACTATGGTGAGTATAGGTTCCGCTTCCCTATATAAAGATAATCAACTTTTTTAGCTAAAATGAGCTATATCCTAGCAAACATTTTACAGGGACAACATTCAAGGGTAGGTTATAGTTAAGGTGTAGTTAATAGAGAAAGCTAAGGTGATAGATGATCTCATCATTCGCAATACATTCTACTCGAAATGAAAGGATTGACGCTCGAGTAGAACCGTTTGTAAGGTTTATATTTTTAATATTACGTAAACAAACATAATTAAGAAAAGAAATCATTCTATATACTCTTCAATCTCTTGAATCAGCGTAGGATGTGTATAGAAACATGCGATTAATATAGGGACTATTACCTTATACAGATCACACATATGCATAGCTTTAATGACAGTGTTGTTGCGATTCAGCAAACAACTGATTTAATTTCCTGCACAAAATGAGTATGACATCTGTGATTCGCGCTATAAAAAATGCGAAGTGGTGATACAAGTCAACTACAATAACGCCCATTTGTAGATTCTATCTTCTATCACCAATCCATGTTGAAGCTTACCACAATGAGATATTAAGACACTATTGCAGCCTATAGTTTTAGGTGTGATTCAAACATTTACATGTTGCCCCGTGTCTGCAATTCTACGCTTAAGGAATTGTGGATGGGGGTAAACCGTGGCTTCCCATAATAATTAAGCAATAGGAGATTGATATTTTTTGTATTGAAGAACAGCTTCAGATCAAGGGTTTAACCCACTAATAGTGGTGCAAAATTATTTACTTTTCCATCATTGCTCACATTACAATATCTTGTATGTACAAAGTTTGGTAAACATCCCTCGGGAGACGTGTCGAGAAAGGTAAACTTCATATTTTGCATTATTCATGAGCTTGCCAGACCACCGCCCCCTGTTTATCTCAGGAAATCACTACTGGCGCTACCGTTTCGCTGCTTTCGATTCTATTCGTGGTAGGTAGTTAGTTTTGAGACAGATTCCAGTATGTTGAAAATGTAAAAATCTGGCGTTCAGAATAAATCATTGCTTATACTGTCAGCGAAGGACAATTGTTGCTTCTATTCCTACCTGCAAACGAAGAATTGGATGATTTGTAAATGTATTCATGCATACATAATGCCTGCAATGTGGGGTTTTTTGCATGTAAAGTTAGTTACAAAGTCTCGGTGATGAACAGGTGCAGGGCTACTATTAGATAAAGTTTGCAATTTTAAGCAAAAAAAAAGTCTCCGCATAGGCATAGGCTATGACAAGGACTCATCAGCATAGAACGAGGAATCAACTGAAGGAAAAGTACTCAAAATTAAGGTACAGTAAAATGTACCATTGATTGTTTTGAGTTGTATTTTAATTTGATAAAACATTAGAGTTAATAAATCATATGACTCCATTGAGTTATTTAACTTTTTTTTTAAATACAAAAAAGTAGATATTGTTACAGAAAATATAACTTTACTAATAAGGCATTCAACAACAATTAAAACAAACATTCAAACAATTATATTATTATTATTATCTTATCATCTTCAGAGCAGTTTTTTTATTGTCTGGTCAAGTTTCAATAAACTGAATTATTTGAAATGTTTCCATTCCAAAAGAATAAGATTTTCAGTGTAATATCTAATGATTTCTAGTGAATTTGTCTACATTTAGTCACATTCATGCATTTAATCATTTTTTTTTACGAAGAACTTTGACTGTAATTGTAATGGTCCCTCATTGATCGTATCTTTTGTTTTTTTTTAATTTTCTTATTCTTTAAGACAAACTTACTTTGTCAGATGAAACTATTGCCTGAAGGGTTAAAGTCCCTCACAAAAACAATAGAAGAAGAAGAAGAAGAAGATGATGATGAAACTATGAAAGAAAATCAATGTTTGCGTTCACATTATTGTTTAGAATGGTTTAGAGACATAAGATCGAATGACAAAATTTCCAAAGGACAAAAGATAGTAAAGGAACAAAAGGTCGAAAGGGACAAATGGTCGAAATGCCCACATTCTTCGTCAGATAAATTAACACCACCTTCATTAAAACATTCTTGACGTCGAATCACAAGCTATGAGCTTCTTAATTTTTGACTGATTAAAAAATAAACCTTCTAGATAACTATTGACTATATATGATGTGTCAAATTATATGAATATAGTATCACAAGTTCCGAAGCAGTATACATTAGGTGATTCAGTAACTCGAAATATTTTCCGTTGCAGGCTCTCATAAGATACGGAATTATTCATGCTTTATTGCCACAATTCATATTGGGATCTCTTTTTCACCATTTAAAATAAGTTTATTCATTATTATTATGCCTCAAAATGTGTACCATGCCCAGAAATTTAATTAAGCGGGACACATTTAATACTTTCAAAGCAAAACATTTCTGACAATTCATGTGTTGAGAAAAGTTGGTTGTTATGAAAAGCTTCATAAATTCTCATTAAGGAACAGTTTTGAACTCGTCCGTATAACTGGCACCATGATGAAACAATCATGTTTAAGAGACCTGACGTCTTTAATAAATATTAAGAAAATCCTTCTTAATAAAGCAAACAGCTTTATCTTTGACGCGAAAAATCCACAGTCTATTGTAATCAAGATCTTTAAAGAAAAGATGAATTAATGAAAAACAAGTGTTTGTTTCAAAATTATCGCATGGAATCAAGTGAGATTAAATCATTTTATGATGAAAATGTATCTAATGAACACTGTTAAAACAAATATATACAAAATTTCGAATCATACGATAAGCATGAAAAATCAGTGCAATTTCCTAACAGAGCCGGAAAAAATCGCTACTAGACATTTTCAGGTAATATTAGGGATACTAATTTAAATATTTGATATGAGATTTTATACGTTTCAATATATTTAATATTTTTATTCATCAAATACAATGCTAACCTTTCGATTGAATTGTCTTGCTGGCTCGTCCCATCTTTGTCTATGCCTTTTTATGTATTGTAATTATCACAGCATTTTATTTAAAAAAATATCAAATCATAAACTCAGATAATCTTCTAGAAGCCAGACACACCAACAAAATACGACACTACATAAGAATAAGAATACATAATTCTTTTGGCGACAGTTGCGCCGTAAGATGTCAATATGTTCGATTAAACATTGTTCTAGCCATACGCATTTTATCACAAGGTAAACAATTCGAGACATAATATACAGTGTTGGACAAAAGTTAAGCAACTGCATATCCTATTGTATTTGTGGTATATAGTTGGAAAACAGATTGCTTTTTCTTATTGGTCATCTAACTTTTTCATTTATACACAGAAAAAACTCTTGTAGTAAAAACTACCATATTACCCGACCATGCCTATCTTTAAAACTACCATGAAATTTCAGTCAAATTTACTACGTTTATGGTAAAACCTTCAACATTTGGGTATATTTGACAGACCTCATATTGATATCAACCGCACCATGGTCGATCTAATCGCAGGCATGGTAAAATCAAACGCATTTATAGTCAGGTGAAAATTGTCGGTGTTTGCGCTTAATTTAACCCTCGAAATGGTAGTTTCTACTACGGTTTTTTTTTGCGTGTAGTAAAGTTTGTGTTAACACAGATCCACTAAATTATACTGATCGGCATCAGTGGTTGAAAACGCTCAACAACTCCTCGACAACATGCGACAAAAATTAAGCAACTGTTACACATTATGCAAAAACTGGCAAAAATGCAATGTCAAACGAACAATATTCTCGTATTCTATATTTATTTATGGTTAACTTTACGTAGTGAGTCATTTGCACAGTCACAAAGGGCAACAGAAGCGAAAACTAGTTTTCTAGCATTGAGTAATTTGTTGGAAGAAAATGTTGCGTAAAGAATACGGTGATGAGCTAAAACAAAAAAATTGTCGATATGTACCAAAGTGCACAGGCTCCAAAAGATATAAGTATCTCGTTAAAATCCTTAAGTCAGTAATTTCGCGCATAACTCAAGAGGCACAGTTACTACCTTTTCAAGATCTGGACGCCCATGGAAAACATCAATAAAACAGGATCGTCTCATTATTCGTTAAACCAAAAATGACCCTTTTGCAACGTCATCCGAAATAAAAAAACATTTTGAAATTAAATATCAGTCTTCGAACCGTTCAGCGACGCTTGGGGGATGCATCACTATTGAACTTTAGACCAGCGAAGAAACCGCTCATAAACACCAAACAATGAAAGGCTCGGTTGCAGTTTTGCAAGACACATTTGGACTGGGATGTAGCCAAATGGAGAACCGTACTTTTCAGTGATGAATCCAAGATCAATTTGGTCGACTCCCACGGTATGAAAAAAGTACGAAGACCGGCTTGGTCTAGCCGGTACCGATAAGATAATAATAATAATATAATTGTTTGAATGTTTGTTTTGATTGTTGTTGAATGCCGGTAAGGTTCAACGATGAGGAGCGAAATAAGTTGCTGTACGGTGTAGCAGGTTGCTAATTCCGGGTTCAAATCATCGCTAATATCCCATTAATCAACAACATTAGCAAGACTGGGCACAATTATTAGCAGATAATTCATTTCTATTATCTGCCATTAACCGTTGCTAATGTGACGCTAGTGTTTCCGGCTAATGCTTTGTCTCCCAATATTAGCAAAGATATAAATGAGCCATAAGTAATCGGTTGATAGACAGTATAGCAACCCCCAACAAACATCGGTGTTGAATTAGAGCTTTTTCAAGCAAATTTGGAGAAGCTATTCAGCTGTTTCTTCTAGAATAGCTGAATAGCTTCTCCAAATTTGTTTGAACAAGCTCTAATTCAACACCGATGTTTGTTGGGCCGGAGCCAGCAGTGGCTTTGCATCCAGTCAATAAGGTGCAACGGTAAGAAATGAAATAACCTGGTTCAAAAGAAGACCGAGAAAAAGGCTTAAATTGAATCATGGAACGTGTTCACTACCCTTTTAAGATTTAAATACGATCCAGCGCAACAACGAGGTGTTGAATCAGGTTTATTGTTTATTGTTTATTGTTATTATTCATCAACAGGCTGGGTGCAGCTCCAATGATGTAAATCATTTAAAAATACATTGTCAAAATTTACAGTTTCACATTTAAGCATGGTCATAACATACACACTTGATCTCATTGTCCGTTATTTCTGCCGGCAAAAATAGAAGAAAACCTTCGATGAAGCACATCTCGTGGGATATGAAAACGAAGACAGATGCCACTCTGTTGAACACTCAATCACACCGTGAACTCCATAATTTGTTCAGTGCAGAGCAGAGATGGCATTTCGCACAAATGTAACGCCAGTGCGTGAGATTTGTACCTTCACAGAGGATACAACCATTACTCACCGCAGATAATGCAAAGTACTCTTTTATTCGGTGGTAAATAGACAGAGTGAAAGTGTGCGCCAGTGAGGAGATGGCTTGAAGTGAGTGAATCACTCTCTCTTTAAAACGACCGCTCTCACGTGCTCTTATTTGTCTTCACCCACGTGCTCTCGCCTGCGATCGCTGCCGCGTACACTTGGGTGAGAACGCGCTAGTGCTCTCTCTGTGATTCGCTGGTGCGGTTGATAGTGAAAACTTCGTCGGATTTGTAAAATATGTCCGAAAAAAGAAAGCGGGAAGAAACATTCTTCTTTCTTCCTTTGTTATTTAGCGCCAAAGCGAATTTGCAATCACTGCTGTATATTAGCAGAAGAGCCCACGCCAGTGAGCTCACTGGGGTGCACGCGTCAGGGAATTAATCTGCATTCACTTTTGTGAATTTGAGAGCTCTTCTTCTCAATCTAGAGCGATCGAGTGTTGTGTGAATAAGAACCATTTCTTACACTCACATGCGCTACTCGCAAGCAAACACGGGGGTGAATTTACACAAGAGAGAAGAGCTCTCGTTGAGGTACGAAGAGTGTGTGGAAAAATTTAAATATCTCTTTACCACACTGAGGATATGGACATCACTGGTGCAGAGGCAGCCTTAACATGAGATCGAGGTGGTCGAGGTTGAACAAACAGGTTGATTTGCCTCAGGAGAGCCTCGCAATCTGTCCTACCCTGCAGGATATCGGCGACGGTCAAGGCTCTGCTTGTGTCTCTTCTAGTCTGGAGCAGCTCTAGGTTGATCAGTTGACAACGGCGTTCTTAGCCGAAATGGATCATTCCAAGGTAGTCTACGAAGCGCAAAACGGAGGTGTTCAATAAACTGCTGTTTGATGAGCGCCAGTTGGTAGTCTAGCAACCGGAGCCAACTGGTAAGGTGCAAGTGCAACGACGAGAAGTTAAATAAACTGATTCCACAGATGGTCAAAAGGAAGGCTTAAGTTCGAGCCTACCATCTTAAATTCCTACTTTTCAGGATTGCCAATTTGATTTTATCAGCTATAGAGTTTGTTTAGTTAGAATTTCTGTCATATTTTTATTCGATTATTTTCCGTCGTTCTTTGTCCACACTTGGTGACAACCATGACGTGACCAGATATTTTTTCGCATCAGAAAAACCCCACCGACCTTGACTGGGATTGAACCCAGACCCACTGGGGGGCACCAGTCTCGCTTACCACCATCGGGGCTGGCAGGAATTTCTCTTGTTCTTATCTAATTTAAAGATACAGATTCTCATCAGTTGACATCTAGAAAGCTTTCGGCAATGGTAGCATGCCAAAGTGAAATTTTATAAATGGCGACCGTCATGATTTTCAAGATGTTTGCATCACTTGGTTGCTATAGAGCAAATAATAGAATTTCATAACATACTTACTTTCATAAGCTGATCAAACGTCGCATTAGAGCAAAGCAATAAACTTACTTTACTTTAAATGGCGTTACGTCCGGGTGGACATAGCCTGCTTTACTAGTCGCCTCCACGTTGGCTGATGATCTACAGTTTGCTGCCACCTCGAGCGTTGAGCGCCTCTGCGTCTTGTCCCAGCCGGGTTTGAAGCAAATGCCATTTTGATCGGGTGTCCGGCATCCTGACGGCATGACTGGCCCATCGCATCCTGCCAGCTTGTGCCACTCTCTGGATGCTGGGTTTACCGTATAGTTGCGCTAGCTCGTGATTCATTCTTCTCCGCTGTACACCGTCCCCATATACACCTCCATATACAGTGGTTATGGCAGCGATCGTATTTACGTTCAAGCTGCTCGTAGAAAACATCCTTGTCGTCTTCAGTGCTTTCAAGATAGAGGGAGTGAACATTAATTATGCTTTTGAAACGGCCCTTAATCCTCAACACGTACATTCTGTCACTATCCGGGCACCAAACAAGCACAAAATTGCTCATCTTCCCCATCACGATAAAAACTTTGCCGAGCTCGTGCGATTATCCACAGCTTTGGTTGATGATGTAACCACCAAACGTACGCACCAACTTTGTCTTCCAACAAACCTCCTGCAGCGCTACTATGTTGAATTTGCGGTTTTTCAATGTATCATTTTATGTTTTGTTTCTTGATTATCGAGATTTTCAGCCTCGGGCTGCTTAATCTCCAGTCGTAGTCACTCAAACAACTCTTTGAGAATTTTCTTAACTTGTCCGGGGGTAAGATTCGAACTCATGACTTTGGCGTGAGAGGTATGGATGTTAACCACTACGCCGGGGTCACCCATTTCAATATTTCAGATAGCACACAGGTTCTTCCAACAATGTTGAAAGATCTGCAATTCCATGCTCCGACTTTCCAATCTTTAGGCTGTTTTCGTTGCTTTGATCTATGCCGATTAATCCGTTCCGAGTTTTCTGTTGGAGTATTCGTTTCAATTGTATATGTTTTGATTGATGCAGGATCGCAAGGGCTGCATAAAAACTTCCTGTCTCACTGGAGGACCGTGTGAGGGTTTATTTATTGTCTAATCGCCTACATGACACTCGGATGCAGCCACTCCAAACCTGCAGAACAGACGCTGCTTTTAGCCGCCCCGAACGTGGGTTACAGATGCTCGGATAGGTTGTCCCGATGGAAACAACTCTATCACTTCCCTGGCTACCCGATCTTTCCAGGATAAGTATTACTTTACAAGAGGAAATAGACCACAGTGGGTTTAATACACAACCCACTGCTCTTATTTTTGAGAGTATTCTTTGAAAAGCACCGATGCATTTTAGCATAGATTTTTGTTGTAATTTATTACCTCGGAATACTTCGATTTTATGTAAAAAAAGCTGTTTAAAACAAGTTGTATATCTACTTGTTTTTTTCTCTTTGTTGTATATCTACTTGTATAGCTTGTAAAATATATACATTGTGTAAAAAAATAAGTCTTTTCATGAAAACTAATCACAAAATATTAACTAGTCCGTCAGGTCAGAATCTTTAAGCATGAGCCCTGCTGCTTAGTCAGCAACACAATACTGGATACATAAACATGATAGGAAAGGCTGGGGTTATTTAGTTGTTTTTAGATTGATAAGATTTGAATATATTTGATAATTATTCTGTATATTATCAGGAACTTAAAATTAAAGTCTAAATTTGTCTATGAAAATATATCTATGTATGACAACAAAAACTAACGTGATAATTAAACCAGCTAACTCTACTGTTATATATGAATCTATGCATGCAGCTTATTCAGTATATAAATAGAAGAATAATGAACGAAATATCGAATTTCATGAAAAACGGAGTTTTAAAGAATGCATCCAAAGTTGTACAGAGCATGAAAAATCAAGGCTTGTGAAGCTACTGTCTTTGAGAGAACCGGATTCTGTTAGTGATCAGTTGAGATATTCCGGTAGTCATCTGTCCGGTCAATTAAAACGAAAGTGACGGCTGTTTTCCAGAAGTAGCCTAATGGCAAGCGTTGAAAGTTATTCCATGGCAGAATATTTGTATAACGGTCCACGTTATTGCCCAGTCACGCGCTTTTGATAAGCTGACCCTGATATCCTGACTCTTGGCGGTGAGAGTGCTGTGAGGTCTGATGGGTTTGCCCACGCTTGCTGAAACCCAAAATCCAATGTGCTTCTGCCCCGTGAGGGATCACGTGGACCGTTGGTAGGAAGCACGACGAGCAATAGCAGTGGCTTCGTGGTGATCGATTGTCTCAACCATTATGGAAGCCCAGCGTAGGAGGAATCTATCCGCATCCAGACCGGTAATTGTACCCAGAATGTATTCTAGTCAAAACAGGGGTACCACAAAAGTTCAACTCAGTGGACGCAGAGGTTCTACGCCCCAACGAAAAAAAAAAGGTTCTAGCCGAACTATTCGATCGACGTGTTCGGAGACTGTTGTGCTGGTCGTTGGTGAATATGGTGAAATTACCGGACCAAACGTCGCGCATCAGCAGTAAATATATGACGGACGCTTTTGAGGTGAGTGTCGGGCAAGGTACGGTGGGTCCGCCCCCGCTTATTTGTGCCAAACATCAGATGAGTCACAGCGTTGGATTAAAACCTGCCTCGAAATGAACGGAATGAAGCTTTGTAGATGCATAAATGTAAACTACCACAGCTATCTCTCTTTCTCCTCCTGCATGCATGCTCTACTATGGGCCCCATCGTTCCAGAATCTTTGAAAAAATATAAACATGATTAAGCCTATATTTTTTATTAGTGCCATTCATTTTTCTCTAAAAGACTGTCTTTGGTATCTATGCTTGGTCCACTATTGATATTTTGAGTGTATTGGACTGTGAGTCCTCTCGAAGCAAGTAAGTATCGACCTAAAATGGATTAAGCCCTGGGATAGCCATTATTAACACTTCATGGCCGAAGGTAATGATCAACGACAACGATCAAAGTTAGGTAGAATAATTCCGAAATCAGATTGGTAAGCAAAATCTGGCATGTAAAAAATAATAAATTACACTGCAGTTATTTTTGCATTGCATAATTGTGTGGTTAGGACAGTAAATCCGAAATCCACCTTATGCAAACATTTCCTTCACAAAACTGAATATCACACATATCCACCACTTTCATGGTCTTGCTTCGTAACTGCGTCTTTGCCGACTGCGCTAAGGGAGAATCGTTTTTTTTTTTGCATAACACATACCTGGAAATCATCACCAGTACAGTTTCGAAATGCTTATCCCAAAAAGTTTTCTTCGTCAACAAAAAATCGAACTAAATCCAATCAACGTCACCCACAAATGGATGCTGAAGCCCGAACCCAAATCGAGACGTCTGCACTGTCAGAATTTATGAGTCTCATAACAGTTTTCCTTTATTACGGTTGTTGTTTCGTGGTCGCATTTCCAACGCTGTTGCTTGGCCAAATTGACTTTCGGATGACAAAATTAACTTGCATTACGGTCACCCGAAACTTTTCTCTTAGATTTGGTTAGAACCACTTCCCACCGGAAGTATGATAGGTAGGCTAATTTGAATTGTAAGCTAATACAGTGGTTTGTATGTCAATCAAATAAATGTCTACAAATGGTTTTGTGGGTGAAGTGACACTCGATCTCATGAAACTGTAGTGGCTTGTACTGGAAGAACAACAAATAGTTTTGAGTGACGATAGTTTTGTTTTATATAAATTTAAGAGATTATTGAAACCATCTTATTTGGAAGACATAATATTGTTTGCCTTCTGCACAATTCAACGGCAAATGCAAAATCGATCAAATCCGTCTTTGTTCGATTTGTTTGATGCTTTACATCTTTTTTACAACGGTGCCTCATAATCGGATGTTCTTTAACGGAAAAAGGCCTAATTTTTCTCACTGAACAATCAATGGCATAATGTGCTACAGTGTGCAAAGTTTGGATTTCCATATATTTATTGTGCAACCCAATAGTGTATGCAATTCGTTGCGAAACTCAAGTCAATAATGGTGCACATTTAAAAATAATATTTTCGAAATTGAGCTCTGATGAAAAAGTAAACATTGAAGAAAGCATGCCAATGGTGACCAAATTGGTTGATAATGCTTTTTGAGGATTTTTTAACATTCCATTACAAGCTTACAAGATAAACAATTTGCTTGTGCGCTAGAAGTCATTCAATCTACTTATGGATGCTGTACATTGCATATTAGAAAATCCGCCTCCGGCACCGTTGACAGGAAAGCATTCTCAATAAATCTTTTTTCTTCGATAAGTTCATTAGCAATCCTTTAAATTAAGCTGGACAGGTTGAAAAGCATCCGTAGTTGAAATGTGCTATCGCTCTTGGCAATATCCAATTAGTTCGATTACGCTCACCACATCTAATGAAAAGCTATTTGATTCCTATAGCTGAGATCTGGCAGCAAAAAGCTGGTCGAAAAAGTTGACAACAAAAGAAAATTAGAACCGACCTAACCCGAACTCGATCACCATCCGGCATTCTTTGATACCCAATACTTTCTGTGTTTGTGTTTTCCAACTTCCTTTGCCATACTTAGGTCATAACGGATGAGCGATTCTTAAATGGTTTCTTGATTTGAGTTTTCCGCTTTTTGTTGTAACTTCCAACACTACGGGATACTTTACCGGCTCGACGTGGCGGGACAGAAAATGAAAATTGAGGTCGAACGCAAACAGTTATATTTATGTGATGGAAATATTTATATGTATATAGGATTTGCAGGGAAGTTTCCTGTTTCGCTTTTCGTTTTCTTCGAATCACATTGTGTTGAGATAAAAAGGATTAAATAAGCTTTAGAGTTTCGTGAGCTGGATGGACTTTAACGTCGAACGAACAGTTCAATTGTGGCATGTTATTTGTTATTTGTTTGAGAGTTTAATGATAGCATTTAAACATTAAAGCAAACAGGGAAAGTTTTGGGGAAAGTAGCTAATTGACTGCTCGACATGTTAGAATTAACGCCGAACAAAACCTGAATACACATTCCCTAAAGCCCCAGCCCATTTGCGTCGTTGGCTGCATCAATGAATACAATATAATGCTATTAGTAGAGGATGGTGGGGCTCCTGTTAATGTTATTCAATGTCAAAATACATTATATCTTATGAAGTGGTAAAACCAGTTTTAGAGAAATTCGAACTGCTTTCTTGTTATTTTTCTTTCGCTTATTCACCTAAAGTTAGACCTTTTCAATTTTGATATCTAACAAGCTAAAACCAAGTGATTTTGGGAAAGATTTATCAAGGGGGTGGAATTGATTTAAATAATAAAAAATATGTTGAATGTGTGTTATGTTTAAATATGAAATATGTATTCATATAGATTTGAGCCGTTTAAATTAAGTTGGGACGCTAGTATTAATAATGACGAAGTTTTTTGAGATCAGTTTAAAGTTTTTTAGACATGATCGTGACAAATCGTTATCCAACAAAAAAATCTGGTGGAGGATTGCTTACCGCAGTTTGTACCGATTATTAATGTGAACAAATCGCATCATCGAAGTGCAAGGAATTTGATCATGTATGGGTCAAATCCTTCTTTGGAAATCAATTTCATATTTTTACGGCAGTTTATTATGAAGTGCAAAAAAAAAGATTCATTTGAATTATTTTTTAATATTTCTGAAGACATTGTATCAAAATTCCAACCTAAGGCAAATGGTTATTTTAATCAACGGACAGCTAATTGTATTGTTAAAGACAAGTATTTTTTTTTACTGTGGGAGACAACGAAACGCTTCATTTTCTATTTAACAAAAGTGCGGAGGCTGGAACAAATTAATCATATCAGATATCGGAATAATTGTTTTGAAGATTTATTATTTACAGATATGACCGATTATTTCTGCTAGACGTAGGCACTCGCTCCCTTACGGAAAAATGAGTTATTTCACGCTGCTATTGAATATTTCATATTTATACATAACAAACATACATTGTTGCATGGCGATTTATCCGAACCGTACCTTGACCTTAGACAAGTGAACTATGAGGTTATCAAAAACAAATTAGGTTCTGTCGGCAAAATTTGGTTCGCAATTCGAACCTTGAGCAAGCTGTGAATATGTTCTACCAATTCAGTTACGGTATATTAGAGACTAAAGTTTTCAAGAAACAAACTAAAAAACGAATAGATCTAATGCGCGCACTAACAAAAGAAGCGACTATTTTCGGATGGATGGTAAAAAAGAACGGAAACTGATATTTAAACAAACCAAATTGCATTTTATTAATTAAGACATTTCAAACTTCACAAAAATACTTCTACTCTCTGCCGCGCGCTGTTTGCGGCAGTTAGCAGGAACTTTGGCCAAAGGTGAAAAAAAGAAGCTTGTAGACATATTCTTCAGTTGCTTGGTCGCCTTTTTGATCAAATAATCAAATCACGAAATTATTTCAATACACTCTCCTCTTTAAATTGGCCCAGAACTTCTCGATTCGGCGGAGCTGGGGAACGTTGGGAGGGTTGGCATCACCGGAATGCCCAACCGCTCGATTTCCTCCAGCGCCCACTTCGACTAGTGGGCTGACGCTAGATCCGGCCAAAACACCACGTCGTCATCCTTGTGGTACTTTTTAATTAAGGCGGCAGCCTCAGGGAGGCACTTCGTACTGTAGATCTCACCGTTTACTGCCAGCCCCGATAAAAAGAAAAGGGGACGTTACATCCCCTTTTCACTGATTGTGAGCCACAGCAACACCTTCTTTGGGAACTTCGTGTGCGCTATGTACTTCACATCGCTGCTAATTTCTTTTGTCGGGGAGGTGAAGTCGCTTTTGCCTTGCCAGTCATTGCCGTCTAACGTGAGGTACCTCTCGTCATTCGCCGGGAAGATCTCTTTGATAAGAATCTTCAGCCGTTGTTTCTGGGTTTCCACTTGGTTCTCCGACATGGCTGGCTTGGACTGACGCTTCCGCATGTGGATATCCATTTTGGCAAAATACTTCTTGAACATTTGGCCGATCGCACCGACCTCCCGGCCCAACGCATGGAAAGAAGTGGCCACCGTGCCTTCCGTATTCCGTTTGCGTTTCTGTTGAATCCTCCGGTCGCTTAAAATGGTCGGACGGCCGGAAACAGGCTTCCGCTCGAAGGACTCGCCCTTCTCCAGAAATTCCAGAATCTTGTAGATGTTTCCGCGATCGTATCCGGCTGACACGAAGTGGCTGACTTTTTTAGGCCCGGATGGAGCAAGTGGTACGAACATACCATAGATCGAAGTTGCTTCATAGTTCTCGCCATAGCTGCCGTAAACAAACTGCTAGATCTGTCAAATTTTCACAGTATATAAGCAACTAGCATATATTGACTACTGACCGGTGGACCGGACACCAGGTGGCAGGGTAATCACATGAAAAATCGTAACATTTAGTTGCTTTATTGTAATGCATGCTCTAAGACTCCAATAGGTATGGTGCAACAGAACAGTAATTAATCTCTAAAACAGGAAACAAGAAGCTCATAAAGCTTACAAAAAAGATATTAATGTATCTTACCTAGTTGAATTAAAAATTTAAAAAAAAAACTATAAGGTACAGCCCAATGGGGTTGTGCGCTTAGGTGACGAAGGACTCTAATGTTTAAGGCTTGTTCGCGATAAAATCTAGACAGATTAAATTTGGAATAAAACAAATTTGCTGTTAGTTCAATCCAAGATGCATTTTTTATTCATTTAATTGTGCATTATTAGTCATCTTAAAACTAATTACAGTTTCTTAATAAGGCTGCATGAAGAAACTACGAGCTTTTGAGTTTACTCCAGCCATTATGGTCTGTGTAGACTTCTCTGCAACCTATTTAGCTGCTTTATTGTTCAAGATTTTCGATATTTTTCTATAGTTGTAGCTTGTTGTTTATATTGAGAGAGTTAATATTCGCATCTTTCGGTACAACATGGATTCCATTTGCTTTATATCATTCCAAAACATCTTTGGCGTAGTGACAAAATGCCAAATCAGGCCACAATAGCGAGGGAGCGCCATGGCTGCGTAGGAATGGTTTTAGCCGTCACATTCTGTTTATCATTACGGTTTGGTACAGTTTTCACCTTGAACGAATTCATACCTTGCCGGTGCTTGGAAGTGTGCACGAAAGTTGAGGACATTTTTTATTTTTTTAGCCACAGTACGTACCGAAAGATCTGGTCTCTTCTGCAATATTTGCTTTACCTTCGCGTCCTTCTGGTGGTTCCTGCGATTCGTTTTTGTTCCGCTCCCAGCCTTCCTGGCTGATGACAAACGTGTATCGAAAGATTTAAGAACGTTATGGGACAGTGCTTGCAGGAAAACCAAGCTTTTTTGCAAGTTTTCTTACTGACAGATCCGGATTTTCATTGCGACCGCACACAATTGCTTTTTGCACTTGCTCTTCTTTCAACGCCATCTTGGATCTGAAAGCTTGTAGTATCACCAAACATTGATTTTACACAATGAACAGACGTTCATCAGTCTGCGAAATATTTCACGCGTTGATGAAGTATTTCCAGAGATATACGTATTTAGGGGTGTCCAGATTTTGTAGCAAACAAGCCTTAAAGAGTGGCCGAAATTAGTTTCGTTCCAAATCTAATTTCCATACACTAAACGTTCGCACTACAACCTTATTTATTTTATACAGCCTGTCTTGATATCTACATTCATACATCTTGCTCTCACTAGAAATAATATGTATGACATATGATATCCAGATACACTATATCAGCTACGCCATATGCTGTTTAAATTCGTTCCGTTCGCCATATACTGCGACGTTTTACTTAGACTTTCTCAAAATTATTTGATTCCTATCGAATGGTAGGGACTCTATCCAAGGCACTATAACGTAAGAAACACTTTCAAGCACTGATTGGAGTTTAAAGTGAACATTACCAGCAATAAAAACTAGTTATAAGAGAATGATGACTGTGATAGAGAAATCATCACATGCCAGCATGTTCAGCCGGGATGCCGTTATGGAAATTTCAAACAGGACAAGAGAAAAATTCAACCAAACAAACTCTTTAGTTGGCAAACTGATTTGGTCGTCCTGAAAAGGACAGCTTTAGTTGACGGGAGAGGAACATGGTTTGCGATTGAACTTGCGCTCTCTTCTTGGTCTTCTTGGTTCAGCTCCTCGTCGTTGCGGGTGGCCATCTGCAGGTGACGTGGGATTATTCCTGTCTCGTTGTCGCGGGTGGCATTTCCCGCCAACTCGTAGGCTTCAGCAGCCATGTTTCTCACAGCGAGGATGACGGGTGCATCGGCACCAACAGATAACTGCACCAACGCCTCACTGGACAACGACTGCTCGCCAGTGTACCCTCCAGGGTGCTTACTACCGCCAAATGCGTTTCTACTGCAGTTCTTGCTCTGCACAGCTCCATAAATCAAAATGCGAAGGTGTACCCGTTATATATCATTCATGGCTGCCTAGGAGACTTTCTTTACTTAAATATGAAGTCTATGCTAGGATTATACTGTGCATTTGGTAAATTTACTCTGAAAAATCGACTTTATTAGACATCACCTTGTATTTACGTTATTTTCAATAGCTTAGTGTTGAAAATTAATCAATTTCAATATTAAAACTCATCGTACTCGCAATGTGTAACCCTGTATTGAAAGAAAGACGTAGTCTTATGTCAAAAGCGTTTGAAGAGTATAACATGCAGGTACGAAATAACATTAAGTCAAACATAAATAATTCTAACTTCTCATTTTTGGTTTAGAACATTTGTGAGCAGTTCAAGTTAGGAATGTAACAGACAGTGTAACACACAGGTAGAACCCAAAATTAAATGTGATACAAAATCTTTTTTCACCTTCGTTAAGGTTGACTTGTCAGCAGTTTTATTGTTCTTTTTTCTGTATTCGTTTGATCACTTGTGCTACCGAACAATAGGTAACCAAAACAATAGATAACGCGATTTGCCCGATACCAAAATATTGCGCAACAAAGCATCGACACAACCGTTAACAGCCGATGCTCGAAGCAGACTATTTTTTTCGTAAACTATCTATTTTTACTACTTCATTCTACAATCTATTTTAGTACTGGAACTAATATCTTCATTTAGCAAGTTGAACGTACTAGCAATCTGTACCTTACGTTTATTACGTTTGAAGGATTTGGTGAAATTAGAGGCTCTTGAAGCATTGTGTGCTCTCTGGCAAATTTATGGTTCTATTAATTCCTTAGCTCAAATATTTCGCACCAATCGTGGGAGACATTGTCCTATACCCAATGATTGCATTATCTCCAATCCGCTCAACCAATCGCAATGTATTGTGATATAGTGGGCGGAATATTACAATTTAAGATAATTCAGACGACTGCCTAAGATCGACAGGAAGTCGTTGGGCAACTACCTAGTACCTTACAGCAAGATGCTTAGAGGTGGACCGGATGATTCGATGTGAGAGCTCCCCCTAAAATCAACTAAAGCTCTATTTCTTATAAACTTACATTAAGATACAACATGTTGAGCTCGAACCTCTTACATTTTTTTATAATCAGCCGTAGACGTTTCCTCAACGCTTTGCAAATGGCACGCACCGTTTCTTGAGGCATATTGTCCCTAATAATGATCAAGAGTTTCTGGGCAGCTTTAATTGTGGGACCTTTCGCGCTTTCAATTTTATTGAGCATGTATTCCCATGTAAATAAATCCAGAAAATTGAGATCTGGCGGTGAGGCATGCCATTCTTGTCATGAAATGAAATGGAGTAAATTTGGACGACACCACTCCTGTGTTGCTTTCGATTGATGAGAAGGGGCAGCATGCTGTTGAAAACAGTAGTGTTCGTCTTAACTGAATTTCGAAGCATGGAGTAACAAATGATTCTACAAAACATGTTCTATGTAGTAATTAGTGTTGATTTTCACTTTTGACTCGATGAAAAGTAGTGGAAGCTTGAGGTTTCCAGATATTCCACCCTATACCATTACTCCCGACACATTTTGGAACCGCTGCACAACCAACTTACCTTTGGGAACATCTGCAAGCTTCGCTGCATATTCTGCATATACTTTCCCTTCCTCTGTCATTCTATTGGTTGTGAGTATCTTTCAAGAGCAATTTTTTTCATCAGAAAAGAGAATATCACAATCAGCGTGCCGCTGCAGCAACTCTTACTACGAATCACTCGATTTTGATCCGTAAATTTACTGTTTTTTCTACGTTTTGAGCTTCAAATCATGGCTGATGATGTGCTGGATCGACGTATGGAAAATATTCATATCCTTGTCCATCGCTCGTCCTTGTGTCGGAGCCCTTACGCGTTTCACCATCATTTTGGTCCAAACCTTTGGCGTTGGATGAGGCTCATGTGTTTGGTTAATTTTGTACGTACCTTTAACATTTAAATTCCATCTTCACGTCTCAAACATTTTAATTCCACCTTCACGTCCAAATTTACGGACTTTTGATTTAACTCCTGCCATTAATGTGACTATATTTATTTATTTCGTCAAGCAAAGTAGACTACATACAATGGTTATAATGCTTTACTTACATGCTATGCATTATTTCTATTGTCTTTTAGACGAGATTTTATTTGTTTTTAGACAAAGTGATGCCAATATTTTCGCAATGTAGATTATACTGGTGCATCATTCGATTGATGGGGCCAATTTTTGCATAATTTGTTCTGTATGATTTTTATAAGAATAATTTCCGTGTTCTAAGATGCTGGCGGGGAGTATAAAAATTAAATTGCGACAGTAGTACTTCTGGTTTTATACGATGAGCAATAATGTCATTGATGTAGAAAAGCATTGCAAATTGGCGAGGTTTCTTGAATGTCTGTAAATTGATGAGCATGCAGCGCGCTTCATATGATAGAAGCGGAAATACAGTCCAATTCAATTTCATTAGCGCATATAAAAGAAATTGTTTTTGGACGGATTCTATGCGTTCTTCATGTATGTTACAGTAAGGATTCCATACTAGGTTGAAGTATTCCAAAATTGGCCTTACATATGTAATGTATAATAATTTAATGGTGCATAAGTCTTGAAAGTTGTTGCTGAACCGCTTAATGAAGCCCAGCATACTATTTGCTTTATTTATGTTCTACAAAAGTGAGTTTAGAGTCTAGGATAATGCCTATGTCCCATACTATTTAGCATGTTTATACTAGTTCGTTTCTTATAAATATTTTAGTACGAGGCTTTTACGTTGTTTTTACGTTAAGTTGAGAAAGCTTTTGCTGCACCGTCTGTTGAATAAACTAATTTCGTTCTGAAATTCTTCTGCGTCGCTAGAACTATTTATTTCTGTGAAGAGCTTCTTGTCGCCTGCATATATAAAGACTTGGATGTACCTACTTTTTATATAGGAAATGTCGTTTACGTACAAAATAAAAAGAATTGGGCATAAATGTGAACCTTGGGGTACCCCAGAGGTGACTGAGATGGGGTCTGAAAGTTTATTTGGACAACCTTTTCTTCCCTGGCCCTGTAACTCTTTCACCACTGCTTTTTTAATTCGTGAACTGGTTTTAAATCTCCTCTCATTTACCGACAATCAGTTTCCAAAATTGTCCAACATCGCACAATTTGGAGGAGTTGTGTCACGCGGCTCTACAACGATCTTTTTATACTCGTTCTATTTTTTAGTCGCTGTTGAGTAGTTGCTTGAGAATGTTGTCTCAGAAAATGTAACAGACGCTTTTAAAGACACTCTTGGGTGTAAATTTCACTGTTTATATAAACAGGATTTGATAAATGGTTGACTGATTTTTCGGCATGTACAAATGGCTTGGCACACTTTTCGCTTTTATTAATTTTTCATTTTCCATTCCTTAAACTTGGGCTCCAGGTTTCCTATATCCTTGGTGGTGAAGAATTTATTTCCAGAGATTTGTGAAAAAATTGTGCCTTGAATTATGTCTCATCGTCGTCCTGCACAATGGCTGTATTTGGTTAACACCGAATCAAATAGTTTCTGTGCCCAACTTTTCACCATTTCTAGTCCTTTATTATTGACTTTATCCTGCCGAGGTTGCTTCTGGGCTATGTATGACTTCAGACCAAATCTCACTTTAATATCCTGTACAGTTGACTTTGCCGTAGCTACCTTCTTTGGTCGAAATATTAGGCTTTTTGTGTACACTTTCATCACTTGTTTTATGCGTGTTTCCATTTTCGGCTGCTTAGTCGACTTTTTTTTGGAATCTTTTAGTCTGCTTCTGCAGACATTCTGATTATATTTGAAACTGTCTGTCACAGCCATTCTGTGACACATCGACCAAATTCGCGACAGTTTTCTCAGAACGTTTTGGGTTTTCTAGCCATTTGTCCAAAATAAGATTTCGCACTTCCTGTTGTCGCGATACCATTTTAAAGATTGTAAGTTCAAAGTTAACAAAATGTGTGCCGTTGCAAAGATGACAGCAAAACCACACACTGGTAGAAAATTGTACGTTAGCTCGGAATAATGATTTGACAGAGTTAGAAAATATGAATACGGACACGCTTTATAATGAAAAATATGCACATATCAAATCTGTATAAGGCATACACTGAGATAAAAAAAACCCTGACAGGCCACTCTTGCCACTCTGTTATAACATTATCTTTAAAGCAAACAATATGCTCGGGTTTATTAAAAGGTTTAGTTTACACCTCAACCATAATTTACACTGTAACACTGTATTCTTTCGCATAAGTAGTAGCATAAGTATCTCTGCTTACGGGTCCGCCCACACGTTTTTGGCCCTTCATACAGGAGCTTGATGATCACAAACAACAAGAGAATCCTGATCAATGTTTTTTCTTCAGATTAATCTATTCTGCTATGCAAAGTTACCTTGCTACAATAGAAAGTTGTATTGCACAATCACATCATCATCACAACCATAATTAAAACACTATTCGTAGCATATGTAAGACCCCCCTTGAAAATGGTTGTCTAGTTGGAGCTCCATATCAAGATACACATAAAAATCGTATTGAATCCGTGCAAAACAGTTTTTGTTGTTTCAGAAACAGTTTTCATACGTAAAGAATGAATGCCTCTTACATTTAGATAAATCTTAACCTCAATGCCCTTACTCGGGTACTAAGAAATAGAAATTGGCTTTATATCAACATTCAAGGAACCAGTTATGCTAAGAACGGACTTCCATTTTTGAAAACTCAATCAGAGAATCAAGCACTGTCAATAAACAAACAGCCATTTGTTAATAATAACTTTATTACAAGACGGCAGGTTTGGTTAAGATAGGGGTATTTTCATTTTGCCCTTAATTAATTATAATAATTAATACATTTTTTTTGAATCATAATGGATAACATTTAAAAACGTAACAATATGTTAATAAGTAAGACATCGAGGGAAATCTACTCCAGTTCAAAAATGATTGTAATTGTATAACAAATGTTAGCTTACTATAAAAATTTCATTTGCAAATGAACGAGATTTATTTTGTAATATTTTTCGATGTTTTTGGAGCAATTTCAACTAATGTATTATGAAATGGTATGTTTTGTGCATTTTTCTGTGCTTGACATATCGAATTTCATTAAAAACTACACGCATCTGCTAAAACCACTCCATCCCTGGTTTAGCGTAATGGCATGATGCCAAATCCAGCCAAAACAGAGTGTCACCTTCGTGGCAGCCTTGGTGAAAACACCAAACCGTTCTGCACGAGAGCCGAACTTGACTGCAATAACACCACCATGTGGCTATAATTTACCACTTCAGTTTCGTGGTAAAGTTTGCTAAATAGATTTAATGAAATGTTTGCTCATCGGATGATTCTAAAAGTTTGATCATTTGACTTATAGGTTTGTTTTCTTGGCTGTTGGGTGACGGGCGCATAAGTTGATTGAGTTTAACAAGCACGGCATGGGTAGAAATAAAATAAATTAACCACGCGTGTAATCCGCAATCGAACACAATCGGAAACACTCGGCTGTGGTGTTTGCCGAAACATCATACACGATGTCCGGAGCCAAAACACGAGCACTGGCATTGGTGTTGTACCCACCGCGTTGCGTGTAAGTCTGGAAGCACGAAGTCAAAGTGGTGAATTTAATACACGCGCTAGCGTGGTAAAAAATAGCTCGGCGTACAGTGTAGTGTTTGGACATGGCTGCTTCGTGAGATCGGAGGAAGGCCAGCAAACGCTTGTTGCGGAATTCTTCTTTATATACTTGGCCGTTGATGGTGCCGGTCGTTATTTACGTCTTGCTGAATTTGCCGCACCCACAGATCCCCTGCCACCTTCATCTTCCGAAATTTCTCCGGAACATCCAGGTGGGACTTGCTGTCTAAAAACTTCAGGCCGGGGATCTGCTTGGCGTTCGCTTTAATGTACGTCGTCAATTACGATGCATTTTGGCTGCACCAACCACTCGCGGTACTGCTTCCTGGCGCGGGATTTGGCCACCGTATTCTGTTTATCGGTTAGGCGCCTTCCTTACCTTAAAGACATGAACTCCGGCCCACTTCATTGTCTGCTGGACGAACCAGACGGAAGAATTGACCTTCTTGGCCACGTCCCGAATCGAATGGTTTGGATTACGCTTGAAGTAATCTCTAATCTTCCTTGCGTTCACGGGGCCGGTCGTCTTCGCTTTTCTTCTGCTGCCAGCTCACCGGAAAAAAACCAGGGGAGGTGAAACTGTATTCCGAAATTACGAAAATAAATTTAAGATTTCAGTATAATTTAGTTTATCAAGATGACTTTTAATATAAAATTCGGGTAAACGGTTTGATAAAACTGTACGCCGTACTTGTCTTAAAGAATTTAAGTTTGAATTAATGAAAAGTGATGAATTTCAACCAATGCCACGTTGTTTGTTAAAATTGATTAGAAGCCATTTTTTTTTTCTAAATGCTATTTCATAGTGCGGATTGTTTAGTGGAAGACTGACATTATGTATTAAGGAATAAAAATGTGTTGGCATCAATTCACCAAAAAATACAAATCAGCTCTTTAAAATCCGTCAACCCAAATTGACAACAAATATTTAGGGGTAAACGGAGGTTTATCCATCACATACATACAGGATATCAAAATAGTTTATCCACCCCATATAATCGTGTTTTAGTACAACATTTTAGGCGTATTTTTAATCTATCGTTATTATCTATTAATTCCGTAATATTTTACGCTAGCATTATCCATGTTTGTTGGATACTTGATAGAAATTAATTTTATTTACCTAAGTTAAACGTGTATGTTCAACTAATTACCGTAAATGTTCGACTAGCTGTTATTTTAGGAATCATTAACAGTATTAGATACTGTTCCAACACCATTCTAGTTGATAAATCAATTGAATACTTTACAGAGTGGAAATACTTTTTTGGCATATTGTACTTTTTATTGCCCTATAATTTAATGTTTTAAACATTATTGTGTTAATAACATGGGGGAACATTAATCCCGACTCTCCCCTAAGCCTTCGCTGGAGCATTCGCTTGTATTTTGGCCACCACCATCCTAAAGTAGTTACAATAAGCAGCATCAGTTGTTTGGCGCTACAAAGAGTGCGGCGAAACTATCTAGAAGTTCACAACAGAAAACTGTTTCTCTTGAACTGTTGTTCTGAGGCATAACCATGTCATCCCGCAGGGTAGACCAAAGTTTGAAGAAAAACAAATCGAATTTCACAAACTGCTGGTCGGAGTAGAATAGGACGCACGTAAGATACAGTAACAGTAGGGCAGAGAGTATTTAAAGCTGCTCAACCGTTGTAGCTAGATAAGCGCTTGACGTTAGAAGGGAAACGAACTGAAAGAATGATGCAAATGTTTTCCATCTGTGCACTAACTATGCTATTCAAGGGGAACCCTTTTAAATCAACACTGGGGATTGGTGATCACTGGGGATGGTGAAATTAGTCTATAGCATTTATATGACATTATGTTTTGGTACTAAACTTGTCTATCCGTTGTTGTCGGCTGAGGAATCTTCTGCGATTCATAGTACATGCCTATCAAGAGCAAATTTTCATAACGCTCAAAATAACATTCACATCAAATTGAGTAGGACTTCATTTTGTTTTTGGTGAAGAATAAGGTCTACCTTTATAAATTAATAAAATATTAACTTTTAACCTACAGCACAATGACAATTAGACGCGATAAAATTAGATAAGCTAAGCTGCTGCAACTGAAAAATATTTGTTTGAGCACTCGTGGGCATATGAAAGTCTCAATTCCTTCGTTGATTCCAATTTAAATTTATTTTTTATCATATTGGTATTAATGTGGCTAAGCAAACACAGATTGTAAAGTGTGTTGTATTGTGCATTGTGAAATGAGGAACGAAAGAAGGAACTAATTCCTAGTTCTACTAATTGTAAAATTTATTTGGCCAAAAGTTTCGTTGATTCCAATTTAAATTTATTTTTTATCATATTGGTATTAATGTGGCTAAGCAAACACAGATTGTAAAGTGTGTTGTATTGTGCATTGTGAAATGAGGAATGAAAGAAGGACCCAATTTCTAGTTCTACTAATTGTAAAATTTATTACAATTCATTACAATATTTTGTAAACCTTTACTACTAGCGTTTTTCTTCGAAGGTTTTTGGTTTTTGTAATGCTGATTTACATACAAGAATAAAAATAAGTTCAATCTATTCATGGTGAATTATTTGTTGACGAAATACAAAAGCTGTATACAACATTTGAAAATATCAGAAGTACTAGATTTTTTTGACGTTAAACTATGGTAATAAAAGTGAAATTATAGCTTTATAAAAATCAATAAAATTTAATGCTGCTACTTCAAATTATGGCACAATATGTAGTTTATGGCACAATATGCTGCTACTTAAGTTTATGGCACAATATGTGTGCAGATTGAGAACCGTGTAAAAGTAAGAACCTCAGTAAATTTAAATCATTTTATCCGTTACGTTTGGGTGCTTCTATATAGACGAAATTTAACAGAAATTTTTCAAGTGTGTAGACAATCCTTACAAAATACTCTGAATGTCATAAGAATTGCATATATATGGTTTAATCGTGAACTGGAGAATCAAGGGAAACTTTCGTTTCGTTTAAGTTCTGATTGTTTAGGAATCGCAGGTTGGTAAACGTCTCAAAGACTTAGAAAATATCCATACGACCCATATAAATACAAAATAATCAATTGTATAAGGCCATTAAATAGATACTTTGTATTTTGTATATTATAATTTCATTTATCAGGCATTCTTACGCATCTGAAACATACATTCAATTAAATGGTAATCGAATTTTGATTTACCACCAAGAAGGTTTTTATTATCTGGGTGAGTTCCATTAAACTGAATCACTTGAATCAATGGTAAAATGTCCCCATTCTTGAGAAATTGATGCTCTTAAGGGATTTCATTTAATTTCATTTTTCATTTCATTAAATCTATGTATACTTTCTGTAATTTATTTATTTCTTTAAGCAAAGTAGACTACATACAATGGTTACAATGTTTTACTTACATGCACAATTTCTGTTGTCTTTTAGACGACATTTTCATTTGTTTTTCGACAAAATGATGACAATAATACACACTTAGAAATTATGAATTTTACACGTAGACGTAATTCATGTTTGTAAAACGTCGGCGGAGACGTAATTCATGTTTGTAAAAAGTCGGGGAACGTAAACAAAGATTTCGTGTAAATTATTTCTCCTGAAACTGACATATGCAAGTCGACAAAAAATGTGTTTGATAAAATTTATTTTCTCAGCTCTTTCAACTCATTATTATGTGTTAAAGGACGCTTACATGTGTTGGTCTCAGAGCCCCGAAATTTACTTGACATTTTGTTGGAGTATAGTCACAGTTCATAATATAAAGTTCTGATTCATTTAACTCCAATTCAATTCAAACTGTTCTAAAATTCCTCTTAGAAGGAGAATAAGCTGCTGATCAATGTTACCACAAATCGATGAATTTGTTTTCTAGAATTTTTAAACAGTCAAATAAATAAACAAAACACTTGACATTATTCAAAATCATGTATATTGACCGAGACTTAAGAACTACTTGTTTAGAAAAATATTAAACTTGCAAAGCTGGTCTTCGTGTATTCAGTGCAACCCCATTTTACCGCTATCAAAATATGGTTTTTTTTTTCAAAAATTGAAAACAAGTCCTTTCAATTCACTGTGGAAAATACTTTTTATAACTTAAAAAGAGTGAAATATAGTGTCAAAAATATGCTGGCATATCAATTGAAATGAACCGCTCTCGACCGATTCAGTTTTTTTCTTCTTCTTAAATTGGTACTGTAAAAATTTCAACATGATCGAAGCATTAGTATTAGTTTGACAGTTGTTTACATCATACATGTATTTGTGTTTTGTCGCATTTCACCTTGAATTATTTGATTGGGCAAGGAGTTTGTTTCTAGTTGGGCAATTTTGAGTTTACAACGAAATTTCTTCTGCGTAATGTTGCAGAAAGCTTTTGAGGAATCTGCTTTTAAGAAAATCAGAGCATACGAAAGGTATAAAGAGTTGAAAAGTGGTCGAATATTCGCCCCATTCCAAACGCCCTTCATCATCAAATACCGACGAAAACGTGGTAATCAAAGACTGTACTCGAGAAAAAAGAGACGGACAAAAATGGTCGCAAAAATTCATCTTTACTCGGGTTTTTTCCAAACTCTCAGAGAATAAACATTATGGTTTGGTTTCCACTTAATTGGTGTATTGGATCTCCTCTCAATGACCAAATGCCCGCAATCGTAGGCTGTCTTCTTTTGATATCTTAAGTTACTATTTCATCAAAATTCTCAAATACTTAGGGTGTTTTACAAAGTTTGATCTTCATGATGGCCAAAATTGGACGACCTTCCAGCGAGTTCGGTGGGTTGAAGTCTTTTGGTACAAAAGCAACATGAAAAAATGTTTGAATTTTTTTATTTCATTTTTTTTTCATTGAACAATTCAACATTTTATCTCCAGAGCCATACAATATCCATTTTAATTCATCAAATGACGCGTTGATCAAAGAAGCAATATCTATTTCCACTATTTTAAAGCATTCAATAAAATAATGGAAATATATGTGATTCCTTTAGTCAATTCATCTAATGAATGCAAATGGATAATTTATAACTGTGGAGATAAAATGTTGATACATGTTGAAACCTTTGGATATTTATAATGAAAACACAGAGCTGACTTAAGGAAATTATACAACCAGCATGAATCTCAAGAAATATGTTTTTTTTTTAACCAATAATATCTTTTTTATTTATAAATGTTAAACCAATATAAGTTACGGGTCAGGCATTTAAGACCGAAAAAAAAGTTCAAGATCTACATGAAATATTGGACAAAAAAAACAACATCAAATATCTTAATCAATAGTGGAGCCGTCAAACAATCAACTGTCCGTCTTTCTCACAGATCTACAGCATGCTTTCCCTTTCTTTGACAACACATGGTCTTGAAGTTTGTGTGTGAAACTTTTCTAAGGAAAGTATAGAGAATGTCGGAAATATTTATATTCTGTAAATGAGAGTGAGTGAAAATGCGCAAACTCCACGAATGTATTGAAATGCAAACTTTACTGTTTTCGAATCCGGGATGAACAGGTGCTGTCAGAAGTTGCCAACTCGTAGGAGCGAGCGGGTGATCATATTGTGCTGTACCGGTTTTAAAAATATCTAACAAGTTTTGGTCATTATAAAGTACAAAAAAAAAACAACGGTGTATTTTTCAAACATTAGGGATTGAATAATCTTAGCCTTAAGGCCGAGAAGCGATGATATATTAATGATATTTTAATCTTGACACGAAGTTAATTTTAGTATTTTCATGAGCATGAGCATGATTGACCATCCGAGGTTGCAACTCCGTTATTGCCAGATTAGCTATAATTACACCGATAACCAAGAGATGATACTTGGGACTAACATACATCCTCAATGTGTAATAACTGGTGATCCCAAACAAAGGCAACCTCGGTGTCGTCTTCACCCGAATGCAGGTCAAATAAGGAAATGGTAGGAATGTCTTGGCGTGATACTCGTTTTATTTGAAGCCGAGAACACCTCTGCACTTCCACAATAAATCACTGGGATGTTGGATAACAAGATTCGGTGGCTGCAGTGTTTGTTTTGTTAAACGATAAGCTGTCTAGTGAAATATTTAAGCAATAGTGCCGATTTCCGATTTGAACCGATTTATACCAACAGTAAGGATGCCATTGGGGTCACTGAAAAAGTGTGATGATAGTTTTTCATGAGGGAAACAAGGTGATTTACACACCAAGTCTTTTTTTATTCTGAAGTCAGTAAAAGTTTTACTGACTTTCAAACAGCTGACTGTTCAGTAAGCAGTTCAGTAAAAGTATTTTTACTGAACGATAGTGATGAACTCTCAATTGCCAAAAAATACTGAACAACTCAGTAATACCGATGTTCGGTACAATTGACAGAAAAAAAAACTGTGAAAATGAAAGCATCGTTAGCTACTAAAAAGTACTGAACACATCATCAATCAAAACCGAAGTTTGGTAAAATGTTAAAAAACAAATGTTAAATTGGGAACGCTGCAGAGCTCTACAGTTATTTCGGTAATTTCATTTTTCTCTTCCTAGCATGCAGAGGAACAATGCAAAGAGAAACTGTTTCCATATGAAAGAAAAGCAGGGGCCCTAGGGCCCCCTAGCTGATGCAGTATCAGAATGCATGATAAAAAAGAAAGAAGGGCAGAATATTTATTCGTTCATTGCGTTAATTATGAGAAACTTTTTCGAAACATTGAGTTTCATAATTCTTTCAAAAAAGCTGGTCCAAAGTTATATAATCCATGTCCATTTTGTTGGAGTACTAAAAATGAGAACATTTTGAAAACATTTGAACTGTACTTACTGAAAAGCTCCTTTACTTCGAACATCCGTAACCTCTAGTACGTCCAACACGTCTTCCATTTTCACTCTTTCACACTTATTGCTATATTATAAGAATTCAAAATCTTATCTCAGCTTCCACCGTTTTAGCATGCGAAAATGGCAGAGGTTTGACAAGTGTGATATATACTGAAGCGTTCAGTAAAGAACTTCAGTCCGTTTTTATATTCTGCGTCAGTAATTTATTATGGTTCTACTGAAAATCGGAAAACAGTGAATGATCATTTTTTTTACTCGTTTATTTTCCGTCGGCCTTTTTCCTAACAATGTGGCGACAACCACCGATGCCAGGAAGACGACTCCACCACCTGGACCCTACATATTGCACTCATCAACACATGAGCCGGGAACAACGTCTTTACTTCCCTTCCGCTTACCACTACAACACCGGCGTCGGCTAGTGAATGATCAATGACAGTTCATTAGATTACAAAGTACATCTGTTAAATACATACAAATGTTCAGTGATATTTTCAGACGAATTACCGAAAATTTTTAGTTCTTTGGTAGATACCTCTAAATTGAAGAAATTCTACAGATCATTCAGTAAAAACTTTATTTTACCGATCAAAACCGTAAATTTCTTTATCGAACATCAAAACTAGGATTTGGTGTATAGCTTTAATTTGAGAGCCAATTTGGATCGACTCATACCAACAGTATGGATGCTGTTGTTCAACATTTGTAGAATAATATGTAACCCAATTAATTATGATCCCCACCACCGGCCCACCACACCCGGCGAACTACCACATCTCCCCGGAAGGCAAATTTATTGTTTTTTTTTCTGTGTTCACTCGATCACACGCACCACCGAACAATAGGTAACGGAAACAAAAGAAAACGCGATATGTTCCGATAACAAAATATTGTCCAACATACAGCATCGACACAACCGTACACAGCCGATGCCCGAGGCAGACTCTTTGGTTTTCGTAAACTGTCATTTGTACAACTACATTCTACAAACTATTTTATTACAAACTATTTTATTACTTTCTATATCTGCAACAAGCAAGTTGAACGTTCTAAAGAGCAATATCTACCTTGAATTACGATTGGAGGATTTTGTGAAGTAAAAGTCCGTAGAAGCATTTCGTGCCTTCTGTCAACTTTATGCTTTTATTTATATCCAAGCACCCATTATGTGTTGTTTTCTTTCTAAAAAATGTTCAAGTAAAAATGAAACCAAAAGTTATAAAGATATGAGTTATGATTAGACGATTTAGAATTTCAAATAAAAGGTATTATGTAAACCAACTGTCAATTCCCACTTCCCATCCGGTAAAAGTTTATTATTTTTAACATCGAGACAGCCGCGATTAATCGGTTCTATTCCCCAAACTTTAGTTCTAAGATAACTGATGTATATAAACATGAAAACTTGACTCTGTAGAGTTGATTTGATTGAGCCTGAACAAATATATTAATTAAAAAAAGGAAGGCTTTAAGCTTGCTCCAGCGGTATTCGGCGTAATTTTACCTAGCCTGACTTTGCCGCCTTTTCACAAGCATAGTCGACATGACTGTCGAAGTTCAACCGGTCGTCGATCGTCACTCCTAACTAGGTATTTGTGCATTCGTTTGGAGGCTATGGTATACTCACCGACGCTGATTTCAGGCCACTGCACTGCTTTACAGTTACTGACCAAGAGCACATAAACATTTCAGGCAGTTTTGTGGTGGGGTATCTTCAGTTTCACTCCTTGCATCCATTTTCTAATTAAGACGATAGCCTCTGCCATCAACATTTCCATCTCTTCAAGCGTCTTTTCTGTTATGATTAATACGAAGTCATCATCAAAGTCCACAATTTTAACATTTTTGGACAATTTCAGGCTCAATGGTGTGAACATCCCATTCCAGAGCGTTGGCACAAGGAACGAGCCTTGTAGAACTGCTGCCAAGATCCTGATCGATCACTGTGCTATACATTTACCTGTTTCGTAGAACAGCACCCGGTTCTAAAAATAACTCCTCAAGGTCCTGAATAGGTTTTTTTTGTAGTGTCCAGCTTGCGCTATTGAATAAATTTTTCACGTCGATCATAATTACAGCGCCGTATTGATTTTTTTTATTTTCACTTGATAAAATGACAGATTGTTATAGATAGGTTTAAGGAATGTAGACTCAATTCAAGGGACATATTCCTAACTTAGGCTCATTATGGTTGGTAGCATCATGATCGTTTTCCTAATATTTTCAATTGAAGTAAGTGGTTGTATTTATTCAAAAAAGTGCATCTTAAAAAAATTATACGCAAAAAAAGTAAACTTAAAAAATTGGGCATAAAAAAAAACAATTATTCAAACTACCGATTGACCGATATATCAGAAGTGAAAATCATTATAGTGTTTTAAAGTAGTAGTTTAAATGAAATTTTTCTGTTAGATGAAGAGTGCATAGCTAACAATGCAATGTTTGAAGCAATAATACAAAAAAATCCTTCCAATGACTGAAACCTAGTAGATGAGGCGAAGTTGCATCCACGAATAGACCCAATATGGTGTTTTTTTTTAACTATTCCATTTATTTGGGAGGCTGCGTTAGCTTTCCGGAACCGATAATTTATTGTTTTTTTTAAATAATGTTATGACTTAATACTAGGATTAGTAGGACTTGGGCCGTTCCAATATGGTGTTTTAAGACCTGTATTACATCCATATTCCTTGAACATTTTCGTTTTTAATAAAGTTAGTTGTTTATTTTTTGTAGTTCAGAAAAACAAGCGGCTTACTAAGCTTATCTAAGCAAGCTAATAATTATTTGAACATCTTATGCAGCTCAATTAAAAAAATATAAATTTTTATGAGTAATAATGAACAATGTCAAAGACCACTGCAAAGCAGGTTAAGGTATGGGACTCTACATGCCCAAATGGCAATGAAAGGTTATGTTTACCCCGGATACACCTCTCAAACATATTTTGTTTCAACAGGTATAAAAGTTCATAGAATTTGTTGATCGCATACGGTACATTAGTACACAATAATGGAAATACAAATAAAAAAGTACTCTAACGGCATTATATGAGATAAATATACTTTTTTTTACTAACTGTATGTGCTAAGATAACTTCTCAATGAATGAGTTTAAATTCTGACTTGATTGGAAATCCTTAATGCAATGTGAGATGGAGCAAGAATTTTTTATAATCTGAATTAGTTTAATGGGTAAGTTCAAAATGTCAGCAATGTCTTTTAATCATAAGGATGGAGATTGAGATTTGCTTCTTTTTTTTTGTTTTTTGGCGAGATTGAGTGAGCGCTTTTTACTTTTCATGTGGGCGGATTCGATTATGTGGATTGAAGTAAAATAATATGAAATTGAGAATCCAGAAGTATTTAGGCAATATTTATTTTGATTTTTCCTTTAAAGTAAGGCAGTATTTTGAAGAACAAATTAGAATTCAGACTGATTATTTGTTCTGTTTTCTATTTTCCTTATGTTTGCATACAAATATTGAGTTGAACGTGCTTCATTCCAGCAGTTCAAGGAAATGTAAGTGTGTCATTCTCGAAACAAGCGGCAGCACCAGAGCAGCTATGGCATGACCGAATAAATTGCAAACAAATCCTGCTTGAATTGCAAATTGTTATACATTTACGGCTCAACTGAGCTCATGCTGAATTACAAATGTAGAGTGGGATGTGAATACTTTAAAATGGTTGATGTGGCTCTCTTTTGTCTGAAATGTAGGGTCTGCAATTGTGTTTGAAAGACAGCTTTAGAATACAGGTGAGTGTCATAAAGGTAAAATAAACATTCAAAGGACATCGATGTCGGATATGTAGTCTTAATATGTCTGAGTATTTTATACTATTTTATGTTTGTTTCTTCATACCAATTGCAGATATTACAGTGAATTCGGGGAACAACAAAACTACAGTTAGTACACGACACTGAAGAAGAAGTCTACACATTGTAGACGAAATACGCGTATCTGTCAAGATAACCCGACCAGAGGGAAACAACAAAATTATTTCAAGTGTTGTTATTCAGTTATGCTGTTTTTATAACAAAGGTTGTTAGAATTAAGATCGCGGATGTAGTTAAAATAACAGAAATTGTAACAAAACATCCTCAAGAAGTAACAAAATAAAAACAAACTATGATATAGATATAACATAAACAAAACAAACTTTGTAACAGTTTTGTTACGATGTAGCAAAATTATATCAGTTATTGTTAGAATTAATCTATTTCTTCACGCAGATTGTGCCTCCCAGGGTTTTATACCTTAATTTGTTATAAATATGTTATACAATTATCCAGATGAAAACGTCTTTAACCAATTTATATCATAATCAGTTAGCCGTAACAAGGTTTGTTTTAATTTTGATATTATTATGTTATGCCCTTCTGGTCGGATGAGCAAAAGAGAAATTAAAATTAAATTAATTAAAAAAACAAATCTTGATTCCACCAATTTTTTTAACAAAAAAATGTCATACACCTACAAACTTTAAATTTCTCATTCTTTCTCTCCATTTCATCTAAAAAAAACCCTTATTTCTTACCTCAACCCCTTTTATTTTTTTCTTTCTGAATTTACGTACAGCTGGGTATTTTTCAAAATTGGTAGAATATTGATATATTTGTTCGAATAACATAGCCACAATTTTTAAGTTTTTCGCAATCATTATCGAGAACTCTCATTATTTTGTTTGTTGGTTTATTTATCTGTGATCTTAAAAATAAAAGTTCGGTGGGGAAAACCGAATACTCGTGGTCGTCTCGAGGTTAGTGGGAATAACGATTCAATGCATGGAAAAATAGAGAGGGAATTTGAAGTATGATTTAAATTAAACATGTATTTATAATTCTTAATTATCTACTTGTAACTATAATTTTTTTTCATTTGAACAGACTCTAGAGAAAAAAAAACCAACCACAGAAATGAATAACTAAAACTGAATATAGTAACTGAATATAGCAAACAACAATCCAAGGCAAATCAAAAGTTTGATTGAGACAAAATCTGTACTCATATATCTTGAAATAAAATAAATGTTTGCAGTTAAATCCAAGATTTATCTATTAGTCATTTGTTTATGCAACGTTGCTCATTAAATTACAAATTAACATTACTTAATTGGTATGCCTTAAACAAATACGAACTATTGAATTCACCCCAGTCATAAGGGTCAGTGCAGACATCTGTGCAAACGATTTTAACGGTTTTGTACAATATTTTTTTCGTAATTTTTCCATAATTGTTGCTTGCTGTTTGCAATGGGAGAGCTCTCTCTCTTCACGAGAGCTCAATATAACTCGATGGGACGTTACTCCGGGCAGTGAGGTGGATTCGCCTCCTTCGAAACAACATGGACCCCATTCACTTCATACCATTCCGAAACGTTCTTGAACATTGTATCATGGATTCCTAAGAATGGTATTAATAGCTCCTGCAGCCATAATTCACGGTAGGTTTCTTTATTTACTGAACCGGTTGTTAAGAAACTTCTGCATGTTCGACCACAGCTGCATATGGCCTGCCAAACTAAATATATTTTAGGAAACTTTACCCCTTGCTTTATTTTGATATGGTCTGCAATGTCATTTCTTTGCATGGCAGTGTAAAATGACATAGGGAAGATGTACCTATATTAATCTCATCACTTTGCAATTCATCCTACTTGAAATAAAACGATATAAGGAGTGTATCGAATATAAGCTATCCACATACATTTGCGTTGTACGCATGTATTTGTGATAGTTTTTTATGCTCTGAACACTGCATGCTGTGCGTTTGACTGTCAGCTTTCTTTTGTTTACTTGTTTGTGCGGTTCAAATTCTGCGTTTTCAAAATGTCGCGTATTGAAAAGGAAGTGAAAATTAAGGTTCTGGACACATGGCTAAGTGAGAAGGGTATTACTATGCGAAAATTGGCGAAGCGGTTTGGAATTCATCATGCGAGTGTTAAAACCATCATTAATAAGTTTGGGGAACACTATTCTTTGGATGAGCTACCAGGAAGAGGCAGAAAACCCGGTTCTTCCAACCCGAAACTGGAGCAGAAAGTGGTATCTCTAATCATGAAGAACAAATCAATGTCAATACGTGATTTGGCCAAAAAAGCAGGAACGAGTGTCGGAATGATCCAGCGTATCAAGAGGCGAAACCACCTGAAGACCTACAAGAAGCAGAAAATCTCGAAACAAAGTGCAGAACAGAAGAAGCGAGCAGCAACAAGGGCCCGGAAATTGTATTCGCGTCTTTTGCAGCGTCCGGATGCATGCATTTTGATGGACGATGAGACCTATGTAAAGGAGGACTCAAAAACCCTTCCAGGTCCACAATACTTTACTGCCGTCGTTGGGGAGGATGTGAGCGATGCGGACAGGTCGATTCAAGTGGAGAAATTCGGTCGAAAGGTACTGGTATGGCAAGCAATATGTTCCTGTGGTTTGAAGTCAACCGTTTTTTACACTACCGGAACTATAAATGCGGAAATCTATCGATCTGAGTGTCTCCAGAAAAGATTGTTGCCTTTATATAAGAAGCATAGTTCACCTCCACTGTTTTGTCCGGATTTAGCATCGGATCACTATGCCAAAACCACTCTCAATTGGCTTGCCGAAAAGGGTATAGATTTCGTTGAGAAAAATATCAGTCCACCAAATTGCCCTCAGCTTCGACCCATCGAACGTTACTGGGCAATCGTGAAGAGGGTCTTCAAGAAGACTGGTAAGGCAGCTGGGAACATGCAGGAGTTCAAAAAAATTTGGGCTCAAGCGTCCAAAAAATGCGATGCAACACTTGTCCGGAACTTGATGAAGAGCATTCGATCCAAAGTTCGAAAATTCGTGAAGGAATAACTTAAATTTCATCCGGTCTTCATTATGTTCAAGTTTAACCTCGTACATTAAAGAATCAATTTTTTGTATGAATAAAATATCGGTTTTCAACATAATTTGAAAGAATGTTTGTGGATAGCTTATTTTCGATACACTCCTTACACGTGACAGGATTCGTTAGTAATGTTTATTGTAGTTATTTAACGTAAGCGAACATTATTAGAAAACGAAACCGATCCTTCAACTGCCCAATTGTTTGATTCATCGTAGGATGAATATAGGAACAATGAGATTAATATGGGGGCAGTTTCCATACCAGGAAGCTGTTTGAAGCCTCTCCGCATATTAAAGGGTGTCCACGATGAAATTGCCACACTATGAAATTGCTCTAACTTTTTAACCGTTGGGTAGAATTTAATGAAAATTTGGGTGGATTTAGTTCATAGTGCATTATTTACATCCTGCAAGTTTTAAAGTCCTGTGATCAAAACTCGCGGAAATGGAGTCGAAAGAACAGCTCGTGCGTGATAAAATCTTGCGCATTCATCACGAGAACAAGGATCTCTCGCATCGTTCCATCGCTAAAACGTTGGGAATCGCGAATTCCACGGTGTCGCGAGTGATTAAGCGGTTCGAGGAACGGTTGACCACCGATCGGAAGCCCAGAAGTGAAGGAAAAAGTATTCCGTACAACACCAAAAATCACAACCGCGTAGTTGGGGCCTTCAACCGAAATCCGAACGCCTCCGTTCGGGATGTGGCTAAGAAGCTGCACCTAAGCCAAAGTTTTGTCCAGAAGGCCAAAACTAAGGCTAGGCTTGGAACGTTCAAGGTACAAAAGGCCCCTAATCGCGACGAAAAGCAGAACAAGTCCGCCAAAACCCGTGCCAGCAAGTTGTACCTCAACATGCTGACGAAAGTTGAATGCTGCATCATGGACGACGAAACATATGTGAAGGCCGACTTCAAACAGATCCCCGGCAACCTGTTTTTCACGGCCAAGGATAAGTTCAGCGTTCCGGAGCATGTCCGCACTCAGAAGATGTCCAAATTTGCGAAGAAATTCCTGGTTTGGCAAGCCATCTGCACGTGCGGGAAGCGGAGTGCACCTTTCGTGACCCAGGACACGATGAACGGACAGGTGTACATAAAAGAGTGCCTCCAGAAGCGGCTGCTTCCTCTCCTGAAGGCCCACAACGTCCCAACAATCTTCTGGCCGGATTTGGCCTCATGCCACTACTCCAAGGACGTGCTGAAGTGGTATGCGGACAATAAGGTCAATTTCGTGCCGAAAATGTTCAACCCTCCCAACACTCCGGAGCTCCGCCCCATCGAGAAGTACTGGGCGATTATGAAGCAGCACCTTCTTAAACGACCTAAGGTAGTGAAGACAGTCGAGGAACTGAAGAAAGTATGGGTTTACATGCAAAAAACGGTTGATTCACAGGTTGTGCAGAATCTTATGGCCGGGGTGAAGGCCAAGGTGCGGGCATTTGCGTATGGACTGTGAATAAAATACGAGTAAAATGGTAAAATGAAGTTTAATAGTTTCTCAATCCCTGAAAATTTGATGGCAATCGGATGAAAACTCGAATTTTGCGAATCAATTTTGTGTGTGGCAATTTCATCGTGGACACCCTTTATGCATAGATCAGATCTTCTAGAGCCCTTGCAGTTCCTCACCTGGTGACCGAAGCCCATACACTTAAAGCATCTCTTCATATCTATGATTACACGAGGAGTACTTTTAAGTGAAAAAGTATGTTGGCTGCAGCCTTCGTAATCCGTACTGTTGCCGTCTAAGTGCCACAGTATGATTTCCTTGTCCGGATAATCGTTAGGACACTATGTACCTGTGACGCATTTTCAACGCTCACGCAGAAAAATGTCGATATATGCGAAACAACTTACGAGCACGACTTTTGGCCGTGGTTTGTCTTTACCGTGAATGACTTCATTCCTAAAGACTGTATTCGATGAAATTTGGACACACGCAATTGTTCGTAACTTTTTAGCGTGTGGGTAAAAATTATTGAAATTTTAACTGAATGTATTTCATTGTGTTGTGTCAATTGTGTAATGAGTTTCGTGAAAATCGGTCGAGTGATTTCAGTGATGGCTTAGAATGAAGAACTAGTGCGCCAACAAATTTTGGGCACTCACTTCGAAAACCCAAACGCTTCTCATCGATGGATCGGAAAACAGCTCGGAATCGCGCATTCAACCGTATCTCATGTGATCAAAACGTTCAAGGACCGTAAAACAACCAAGCGGAAAAATGGTAGTGGCAAAAAACGTGGCACATCAAATCCGGAGAAGGCCAGGATGGTATTGAACCAATTTAAGCGTTATCCCAACATTTCGATCAGGGATGTTGCGAAAAAGGCGAAAGTTTCAGTTTGTTTTGTGCAGAAAACAATGAAACGTTCTGGATTACATGTGTACAAGGTCCAGAAGGCACCGAACCGGAGCGATAAACAGAACTCGGTGGCCAAAACTCGTGCAAGAAAACTGTACAGGGAGTGGCTCACAAAACCGTTCTGCATTGTGATGGACGATGAGACCTACATTAAAGCCGACACCAAACAAATGCCAGGACAGGAACACTACGTCGCCACCTCTAAGTTGGCCGTTCCGGAGAGTGTACGGAAGAAGAAACTGTCGAAATTCGCCAAAAAATTCCTTGTCTGGCAAGCGATCTGCGGATGAGACCCCCCCCCCCCCCCCGGCCCCCCCACCCACAAACCCAAAAGAACAAACCCCCCAAAAAACAATTTTCCCCCTCCTGAGATCCCACCAGCCCCACCCTTTTTTTGCCGGTTTTTGTTTTTTCCCCCTATTCCCCCCCCCTTTTAAAACTGTACAAAAAAAAAAAAGAAGTTTTTGTACCAAAAGACGTCAACCCTCCACTGGGCTGCAAAATGGTGAGTCGACAATGGGCAGGGAGCGTGCGTCCCCGCAACATAGCCCTGGTCCTCACAAGTTCCTACCTCATGCTTCCACGGGTCAAGAGATAACAAAGACCGCCAGCTAAGGGTTGCGTACTTAGCTGGTAGTGCAGCCTGGGCACTGTTGTCCTTATGACTTCAGCTAGATTGAGGAGGTGCGTGCCGAGCGTCTGTGTCCACCAAGGAGGTGCGGTCTGTCCTGGCATCGGCAGCGCGACCCGGTAAGGTAGTATGCTGAAATCTTACCCTGCCACGAAAAATGGAAGTATTTTTAATACGGTCCGACGGTGCTAATTTCAGATAATAATAATTTCAGTGCTAATTTCATGTATAATAATTTAAGATTATTTTTTCCCTCGTGGCTATGATAATGCAAGTCCGTTTACAATTGTAGCAGGACCACAATCTGCAGACATAACAAGTGTAATGGTTATTATAATTTTATATTATCACAAAACCTTCACAATATTTTTAATGCTATTTTCAGCTTCGCATTTATGCATCGTTGTGAGTCTAAGCCAACCTAACTCACGCTATGTATATGAAAAGATACGATGGTTTTTAATGCAATTTTTTTCCCTTCTTTATCATAAGACAATTAAAAATACAAAACCTAACATTGATCCTACATCTTCTATTAGACAGGTATAAAGAATCATTTATGGGCTCAGTGGGAAATAAAAGTTAGCGGATAAATCAAATTTCCTCTTGTTTTTATTTTTATTTCTTTTTATTTGAGATTTATTAAGCTTTCGTTTTTAGGCAATAATCATATTCATAGGGAATTTATTTCGCCTTATTGTTTGCTTACATTTTCCTAGCAAGACGGCTGCCAGGAGATCAACTATATGTCATTATATCACATTGGAAATTTCCGTTATTTCAGAGTTTAAAGCAAATAACACCGCTGCCGAAGAGGCAAAGGGCTGCATTTTATAATTATATATACATTATTTAGTATTTTATTGCAACATCGTATTATTTTCATCATTGTATATTCTTAAAAACTTATTGAAATTATTATTATAAATAATAAAAATAATAATTAAATTTTATCTGCATCAAGGGTACAAGGAAGTTTGTTCCAGATAATATAGCTATTTTTTTGTCATTGTAGCTCAAGGTCCTTTTCTATTAAATTAGATCATTGGATATTATTGAAATTAATAAATGCTTTTCAATTCTGCTGATTATGACCCATATGTTATAAATACGTACATATTTTTTATTATTTAGTATAAACTTAAATGCCATAATGCATGTTTATACTTCATTTAATTACGAAATGGTTTGGCAAAAAAGGTTTCACATTCCGGAGTTACATTCAACTACCAATGATTGAGCTGTAATGAGGCACCAAGCAGCATATAATTTTCATATGTCTATCATTGTTTCAGTTATTTCATCATATTGTACTATTTACAACCAGGTAGACCAGGGAAGGTAAGATTATTATTATAAAGAAAAATACTCTACATTGTTATATGAACATCACTATATTATACATCAAATAAAAAGGGTTGGGAAGGGACCATCAGAGCACCGGATTGAAGCGAATTGGATGGGGAGAGTGGAATTGCCAACTCCCTGTCATTAACAATTCGTGAATTGGTGGCGAGCTCTTCAACCCACTCATTGGGAAGTCCTCACGTTTGATGGCTTGTTCGACATTTGGTTGTAGGATTCTAACATTGGAAGGAGATTCTCATTACCCCGCGGATTACGCGTAAGTGTCTCTGCTTACGAGTCCGCCCATCCGTTTTTGGCCCTTCAGACAGTGTTAAATTGAATACAGGCAGACGTCGAACTTGATCAAATCATTCGTAGAGGACGATCCACTGTCTTATGGCTGTGCCTGCAACGATGAGTGGTATCTTTTACATACACAAAAACACAAAAGACGTCAACCCTCCAAACACTCCGGAACTTCGCCCAATTGAAAAAATGTGGGCAATCATGAAGGCAAAGCTCGTTAAAACTCCAAAACTGATAGAAAATGAACTTGAACTAAAGAAATTGTGGTTAAAAGTATGTAAGCAAGTCGGTCCTATCATTGTCCAAAATTTGATGAAAGGGGTCAAGGCAAAGGTGCGGGCATTTGGGTTGGAAGTAGAGGTTCAATAAACCAATAATGTCAAAACTTAACCATTTAGTAGTACTTTATTTCCAGAAAGTTTGAAAAGAATCGGGCTCAAGGAAAATTTTTGGTGACCTATTTTGTGTGTCCAAATTTCATCGAATACAGTCTTTAGTCGATGCTTCGAAGTATGCACACAAGTAAGCAACATTCTGCTTTTTTTGAGCAATAATACCGAAGGATTTGGTATCATTTTTTCACCTTTGCATCCTTCTAGTGGTTCCTGAAATTCATATTTCTTCCACTTACATCAAACGAGTATCGAATGATTTTAAAAAGTTGTGAACAAACTTTTCAGCAAGATTCGGATTTACTTTGGGACTGCACACAATTGCCTTTGGAATACTCGCTTCCATCATACCCATTTTGTTTAAGCACATGTGATATAAACAAAATTTGTATTATACGTCCACTACTCTAAAAAATATATTTTACTCATTGATGAGATATTTTAGAAGATATATGTGTTTAGGGGTGTCTAGATCATGTTTAGAAGGTTTCACCCATTGTATCCGTCCAGCTTTTGCGTTTTTCAGGATACTGTGTTCACCACTGAGGAAAATTTCATGCACACGTCTAATTCATGGTAGATGGTAGATTCATGGTTAAATTGTGTATTGTATTTAATTGCTGTGATAACCCACTAAATTGTTTTGTGTACCACGTCCACAGTATTGTTTACCATGACCTCAAAAATTTGGTGATCATCATTTTGGCTACGGGAATAAATACGAGATTATCTATAAAAGCAGAATATAATATTTATTTCATTTTTGTATTCTATGTTGCTCATCAGTCATTAAATTTTTGATTTGATCATTAGAGCCTAGCAGTCCTGTTTTTTCAGGTAATCCCGTTTATTACCGTTCAATTAATTTATTTTTCATGTATATTTTCTGAGATCTTAAGGGGAATTGGTATGATATTGTCTCAATTCAGTTGTCAATAAACTACGTAGCATAACGTCAGATTGTTGAAGAAAAACGTCCACTTTTAGTTTTATTAGCAGAAACTCACATAGTTGAAATTGAAGCCTCTGATCAGTATAGCATTCCGGGATATAATGTTGCTGCTTGTTTATCACATTCTAGACGTACTGGCGGTGTTGCTATTTTCATCAAAGAACCAGTTCATTTCAATCTTCGCCTCAACGAAGTGGTTGATGGTAATTGGTTCTTGGGCATAAGAGGTGTACGTGACATGAGGATGGGTAATTACGGTGTTTTGTATCATTCTCCCAGTTCTAGTGACCAGTGTTTTATTAAAATTTTAGAGGACTGGCTTGAGGTATTTCTGGATTGGAGAAATTAAATATATTGGCTAGTGACTTTAATGTTAATTGGCGCGATAATAATAATTCGAATCATTTGAAGCATTTAGCTTACTTTTTCTATTTAAAACAAACTGTAGATGAATATCTAATTTTGATTCTCTTTGTTCAGTTGTTGATACTGATTTGAAAATAACCGACCATGAGACTGTAGGTTTTAACGTAATTAAGATTTACTTAAATAATAGCGATGCTTTTGTGAAGTGCTTGAGGAAACATTCCAAACAGGCTGTTTCTAACATTGTTAAGAGAAGCGTGGATTTTCCAATCACGACCGGTAGTTTAGATAAGTCTGCAGCTGTTCTTACAAATACTTTGAAAACGTGTACAAATCAACTAGCTGAACAAGAATTAGAAATAGCGCGGAATAAATATTCACAATCCATTCAAGAAACTGGTTGTGAATATATACAGAGTAAAATTGATCAGCATCACAACAATAGCAAAGAGTTGTGGAAAATTTTGAAATCGTCATTAAAACCTAGCTATTAGTGTTACATTGATGAATCAATATATTGAATTGGTCGATGAACCTGATGAAATAAAACAGCCAGTTAATAGTAATTGCAGATTTGAAGGTTTTCACCCGATCATAATAGATGAACTTAAAAATATTTGCTTTTCATTAGGAAAATCGAGTGGAGTGGACAATGTTAATGCTAGAGTTATTCAAGATTGCTTTCATGTCATTGGTCGCATTTTACTGGACCTTATTAATGAATCATTGCAAACTGGGCACGTGCCTGAAGTGTGGAAAGAATCGTTGGTTCTTCCGATTCAATAGGCTGCTTGAACGATTAAAGCCGAAGAGTTTCGTCCTATCAACATGCTGCACACATTATAGAACATTTCAGAACTTGTTGTGAAAGCCCAGTTGCTAGAAAATTTAAATAGTAATTCTTTGTTGATTGTTGATACCGGAACAATCTGGCTGCCGGGAAGGCCATTCTTGTGAAACCGCGTTGAATCTACTATTAGCAAAATGGAAAGATAACTTGGAGAGTAACGATACAATTGTTGCTGTTTTGACGTAGGACTACGTCCTTGATTTCCATGCTGGGGTACAATTTTAATTAAATTTAAATACAATAAAAAAATCGAATTGCAACCGTCACGAAAAGTAGTCAGGTTATGAGCGTTAATTCTCTTAATATTGAAAAATCATTAATTCAAAAACACTGCATTGTAGGGTAGGACGTGGCAAGATTGCCACCCGGGGCAAGATGAGCACTAGCCTGGGACAAAATTTAAATTCCAGTTCCCTAATGATTTTCGGAAGCCTTTTGGACCCTGTAATAACTGTGCAAAATTTCAGCTCGATTGGTGAAACTATATTTTAGCGCTAGTGGTTTTAATTTTACATAGGATTTTCCATGGGAAAACTTACTTTTACAGATAAAAATCTGGCAAGGTGATCCATTGTCCTTGAAAAATAAATCAATACAATCATTTCCTGGGAAATTTTTCAAGGAAACTTTTCTGTGAAGACCGCAAAGCGATCCGACGCTTGTGGAGAAAGTTATTAAGCTGAAACTGATTGCTATCCAATCGAACGGTTCATTGAACTGTTTTCTCTTGCAGCACTGCCACCTGCAACCTGCTGCTGGCTGCGCGAAGCAACCACTGTGTTTTGTTTATGTTCACTCAGCATGGAGGAACTGTGCTGCTAGAAAAAACAGTCCAATGAGCCGTTCGATTGGATAGCAAACAGTTTCAGCTAATAACTTTTTCCACAAGCGTCGGATCGCTTTGCGGTCTTCTAAAAAAAGTTTCTTTGAAAAATTTCCCAGCAAGTTAAGGGATTGATTTATTTTTAGAGGACAACGGGTCACCTCGCCAGATATTTCTTTAAAAAGGTAAGTTTTTCCATATAAAATACTATGGAAAATTAAAACTGCGAGCGCTAAAATATATTTTCACCGATCGAGTTGAAATTTTGCACAGTTATTATAGGAACCAAAAGGCTCCCAAAAATCAATAGGGAACGAAAATAATTGTGTTTCATATATCCGTGTCCCAGGCTAATGAGCACCCTTCCTGTTTACATCAAAAACCGTAGTGTAGTTGTCACCATGTGAGGAAATAGGCCGACGGAAAAAAAGAGCCCAGTACTTCTCTATTGGGTAAAGTTCTGGACGTTTGGTCGATTGGCTGTTTTTGGCACGTATTTGACGTCTTGTACCTTATACCATTCCAGGACGGATAGTGACAAGAGGCCAAAAAAGAGCTGGAGAGTCGTGGCTTCTGATAAACGGAATCGCTTTTGCAAACATTCTTTTTCGTACACACCTCTCTTGATAGTGCCGTTAGAGACGAAACTTTCAGATTTTCGACCACAACTAAATATTGCCTGCCAAATCAAATACTTCTTCGGGAACTTGGACCCCTTCTTTATCCGCAAATGCTCGGCAACGGCGTTCCTTTGCATTGCGGCTTAAAAAGCCAGACCCGGAAGCTGTTTAAAGTCTTCGCGTACGTATGTTTCGTCGTCCATTATGAGCAATTTTTTTTTTTTTGCAAAAATATGGTGTAAAGCTCTTTAGCACGATTTTTGCAGTGAAATTTTGCTTGTCATCACGGTAGGGCACCTTTTTCACTTTGTACACCTTCAGTCTTTGCCGCTGCTTCCCTTTTTGTGCGTATGATTTTAACTTCCCAACTTTGCGAGCCACATTTCGCACAGAAAGATTGGGATTTTTCTCAATAATGGCTACCACTTCTAGTCCATTTGTCGGGAGCATAAATACTTGTCGATTTGTTCTGCTTCTAACCTTCCGATCCACATTCAAGCGCTGGTCAAATGATTTGCAAACACAAAACATGCTACTTTTCGGTAGTTTTAGTTTATGGGCAAGATCGTGTACTGATAAATTCCTCGGTATTTCAGGTCAGCAGTATGACCTTGGTGCTTGGCAGGACACCACCATGTGCTTTGGTAACGGTGGCCGTAGATTACAGGTGATGTGTGATGATACTGGATTTATAAAGAACACATTCTGCATAGTAAATTTGTTATATTCAATAACCATTAAGTCCATGTTACTTTGTTACTTTGTTGTACAAAAGATGCAAACAATTATGCAAGCATATTCGTATGCAGGATAATCCTGTGAGCCATAGATGAGAAAAGACGTATCGTATACGGATTAAATCGTTGCTTAGAGAACATTCCTCTAAACTTCTCACGTAGCTTCTTCAATCGTAAAATTAAGTTTGAATGAGAATACCTACGTAGCTAGATTTTTCACCTGTCTAGAAGAAAGATTACCGCATTTACTCGTTTCGTGCCAAATGCTACGGAATACGTATGGTTGAATGCAGGTGCGAAGCAGGAATGCAACTGCATTGTCCGCAATAAGAAAGTTTACGTTTCTGTTCACGTATACGTTATTTCGAATCAAAAGCAATTAAAAAAGTCCGTTTGGACGTTTCTTGTGCTTGAAACACTTTTTTCTTCCTCTGATTTTGATATTACGGTCAAGCAGGAACTTCACTCTAGCCATTTATGCCATAGTAGCTAAAAGCCACAAATGACAATGACACCATAGATACGCATAACAATTATGTTTGTTATTCAATTAGTACTTTTGCAGCAGTAATAAAATAGTAATACCTTCTCAAATGACAATGCATTTTGGAATTAGCAAAGGAGAGAAAGCATGCATTGATACAACCTTAACTACAATCCGAAAGTATTCTAAATAGGTGTTCATATAGGACAATAACCAAGCAATCAATCATTTAGTCGAGCTTGAGCTAACATTCACCAGGTGGCGAGGACAACCCTCCGTTTATATGGGTTTGGAAAATGAATGGGATTTTTAGAAGTGACTTGAATATTTTCAAAACGAACAAACTTAAGAATCTGAACCATGAACGATAAGCTTGCAAAAATTATTGCACATCATAGATCATAGAGTTCTTTTACAAAGAAAAGTGTTGATAATGAAACGATATTCTGATTTTCCCCAAATCATCATCACTGGCGGGATGACATCTGATGGCCGAAAATAGAAACATGATATTATCATAACGGTTAATTTTAGGAAATCAACACAGAAATTATTGATTTGGGAGCAATAATGTGGCAGCTGTTGTTACTGAAGTTTTACTGAAGTACCTTTGTTGTTGAATACAACTAGAACAATGTACGAGTATTGTCCAATGAGACAGGGAAAAATCAAGGCACATCTAAAAAACAGAAGTAACGGAGAAACAGATAGTGATTTACAAATAAATGAGAGGTTGAAATTTACAGACTCTTTTCGGTAGAAATAGAACAAGGTGGATAATGATGATGGTGAAAAACTCCGTTTAATTTAACAGATGAATAAATTAATAATGCATTTCTATTTTCACAAAAATACAAAAACTTAAGCTCAAGTTTATTCGTCCATAGGAATATGTTCCAAATTATAACTGAAAATTATAACTTTATTTGTCAGGCATTTGGGAGGATGTTAAACAATTCAAACAAATGGTCATAATAATGTACTGACTGAATTCATTAACTCCAAAGCATTTCTTTTTTTCGATTAGTTTAGTTCCAATAAACTGAGTAATTTAAAAACTGTTCATATTTCATTGAAATCAATGGTTTTCTGTGAAATGATTTCCTAAAGTTTCTGATGATTACTGAGTTTACTTTTTTAATGACTCTATGAGTATTATAATTTTCACAACATGCCTTTAAATCGGTTTCTTTTCAGAAAAAAAGTAATACATTTTTATTGAAATTTTGTCTTTATAATTGGAATGATGTACTTTCTTTTTCAGATTTATTAGATTATTAGATCAATGCATACCTAATTTTTATTTTCAGTAACAAATCAGTTGATGTCAGATATATTGTGTTCATACATGTATTATATTACAATGTATTCATCGTTTTCTGTAACTAAATTAATTTGTATTATTCATGAAGCTGGCTTCATAGGAAATGTCAAAAGCCAAAGCATTTGTATATAACATTCATACATTTTATAAAAACAGCACTTTGAACTTTGACAATTTTATCAAAATAAAGTATTAAAATCGTATCGCTGGTGCATGCCTTAGTTAGTGCTTATGTTTGAAGTTCTGATTTATCGAAATGAACCTCGTAAAATAAAAAGCAACCGTTTTTCACAGCAGCAACACCAACATGTACCGGTACGATAGAAGAGGAGCAGCGACTGGCTGATCCGCATTAAATTCATTTCGTGCATTTTACAAATGAGGTGTACTGCAAGCATTTTGTTGATTACAAGCAGTACGAATTTTGCTTACAATGTATTAGACATGAGAAAGGGCGTAAGCGAATTTACGAAAAAAATTACACTGTTTTTTTTAAATTGTGTATCTTGAATAATATATGTCATGATGAACAAAAACTACGAAGATGTCATGATGAACAAAAACTACAAAGATGCCATGATGAACAAAAACTATGAGACGGAGGTGGACTGTGGATCCACCGAAACCGTAGTGTCTAAGGAACTTTACCAGAGAAACTTAAAACAACGTCCTTTGAAGATATGTAATACAAGATTATTCGTAATTGACGCACACAGGTTGGATGTTTTAGGAAAAGTTTGAGTTATGGTTCAGTTTGTCGGAATCAAACAGGAAATGCTTTTGGTAGTGTTCCGCTGTGACAAGGAGTTCATTCCACTGATGGGGCGTGCTTGGCTTGATTTATTCTACAATGGATGGAGAAACATATTTTCTGCTACATCGATTTCAAAACCCCGCGTGAGTACCCTGGCAGAAGATGAAACAATAGACAAGATCGCGAGTGTCGTTTGGAAGCAGAGTGATCTCTTTGCATAGACGCCAAATCCAGGTTCCTCCCGATTCGCATAATCGAGCTCAAAAACGAGTTTCTGTTCATGAAGAGATTTGGGGTCCAGTTTCGGCATAGCCTTTTTTCAGCAACACCAGTAATTGCAACAGCAAAGAAACTAGAATAGATTTGAAGGAGAAGGAACAGCCTATTCAGGTATGCCTGCACGTGAGCTCATTTCCGGTTGGGGATGATTTAATTCCACATAAAAGGGTTTTCCTTTAAGCGTTTCCTATCTTCAAATTTGAATTAAACACACAGTGTAATATATTTACCGGCTTTATTTTATGACTGAAAGGTCTATCAATACCATTATGTATAGAATATGACATCGTTCAAATGGCCACCTCGGCTTTGCTTGGTGGTGTGCATTCGAGAGGTCCAATTTTCCATGACTCTGGCGTACAAATTGCGCTGGCATCGGCATCGGTGCTTTGCGGCTTCTTGGCATAGACCTGCAACTTAACATAACCGTGTTCCTTGCAGCACATCCTGTTGGAATCACATATCGTTCACATCCATATCGTCTGATTTAGGCCAGAAGAAATCGGTAATCATCGAACTGTAACGCTGTCCGTTGACGGTGATGGCCTCACCAGCGTGGTTTTCGAAGAAGTACGCACCAATGACGCGCCTGCCCAAAATGCACACCAAACAGTGACTTTCTGGGGATGCATTGCAACTTGGTGGACCTCGTGTGGATTGACTTTGTCCCAAATGCGATAATTCTACTTGTTCACATACCCGTTTATCCAGAAATGGGCCTCGTCACTGAAGAAGGTTTTTCGGACAAAATTGGAGTTTGTTTCCTACTGCTCCAAAACCAAATCAGCGAACACACGGCGCTGTCTATGGTCGTTAAGCTTGAGTTCCTAGGACAATTGGATCTTGTAGGGGTGCAGACCCAAGCTCGACGCAGAATTGGCCAAGTTGTAGTCTGCAATTGGCCGAGTTCTTGTGCACGGCGTGGAATCGACTGCCACGGATTCTCCTGCGCACGTTCGCGTACAGCGGTGACACTCTCGGCAGACCTTGCGTACTGCTGACGTACATATGCCGGTTGAGCTTTCACCGAACCAGTTTCCTAGAATTTGTTCACACATTGCGAATAGTCCTCTCGGTTGGAAGATTATTACGACCGTAAAAAAGGCAAAGCGCTCGGTGCGTTGCTCGCAGGGAACACTTATTTTGATAAAACAATTTTATCATTTGCACGTGTTGTTGGACGCTTCAACTCTCCATGGTAATTTGATAAGACACACTGAATAAATTACAGCTTATTTGACACTTGTAGCTTCAACAACAAAGAACTGTAAAATTTAGAAAATGTTTAGCGAATGACATTATAGCAACGATCAAGACAGCCAACAACGCAGCAAGAGAAGACGAGAGAAGAAGAATTTGCTTCAGCTGCGGATTTTGATGGGTTTGCAGTGGACACATTCGTATTTCAAGTTAATCCTGGGTTTGAGTACGGTTCCGCTACGCACCAATAAAATCAGTCAGAAAATCGAATCGACGAATAAGGAAGAGAAGAAAATAAGAGAAAGAATATGTGTTTTATGTATTGGTTCATTTGAATGCATTCTTTTTGTCTTTTGATATTTAATATCATGTTTTTTCTGCGATATTGAATTTAACTTTTTTTAAATCTGAAATGAATTAAAGTTTGAATTCGATTTGAATAAACTTATGGAAAATGAGTTGTGGTTTTAAAACGGCAAGACGCTACTTTCGGTAAAAGAGTGGAAACGATAAAACCGCTCATTCGAAGTAGTTAGGAGAGAACACGAGAGCAAAGGTCGTCGTAAGCGACCTGGCAAAGAACTACACTGCCATCAATTTTACTCAATTTTTAGTTGTTTCTGACTCATTTTCGCTCAGAGTGGAGTCACTCATATATATGAGTAAATTTAACTGGGATTCACAAGTCAACATATCTAAGACATCGACTTAAATCAGTTGGATGTTTTAGATATATTGACTTCTTTCTTCTTATTTCTTAGCATTTCAAGCTTATTGCTTTCGCAATTTGCTTATTGCTTGCTCTCAACTTAATGTTCTGAATGCACTCCCACAGTTATTAACTAAGAGTTTTCGATGCCAGGTACAATTTATGTATTGGTATGATTATGTGGCAAGTACCATCATACCCTATGCTCAGGGAGTCGAGCAATTTTCTTAAACGAAAAATTCCTAGACCAGACCGGGAATCGAACCCAGCCACCTCCAGCATGGTGTTACTATGCCGACTTGTCAATCCCAATTACATTAACTCATTCATATGAGTGACGCCACTTTGGGCGAAAATGAGTCAGACGACTCAAAATTGAGCAAAATTGACGGCCGGGTATATACGGTTCTGTTGAGCAATAAAATACTCATAAGTATTCTGATACAGAATCAGTTCATTTGTATAGTCAACGCCCAAGAAAGCTTAATTGTCCGTTTGGTTGAATAGTTCATGTCTCTCGGTTGATGCGTTACTATCCTCGGCCATCGGATGGTCACATCAATTTGTATGTCGTAAGCTAAGATGACTAGGATTTTAGAGAACGATCGTACTTTACAACATTAGCATACGTCATACGAATTATCCTCTTTCAAAGAAAGTGCTTCTTCAAACTACTGTTATTTTCTTTATAGGCAAATTTACCTATACTCGGCAATCTAGATAGAATCCTTCTGTTTATGAATATGTTTTGAGCGTCGTTCACACATCTAACGTTTTGACGTAGGACTTACGTCTCTATTCTTGTATAGGGGCGCCGTTCTAAAATTTCTGAAATCGAGAGCGTTACGCGGGTTTAGAGATTTTGAACGATAATATCTCTTCTCTGGCCCACAGAAATTTTACGATAAGTATTTCATTCGAATGATAGAACATCAAAGCTGAATCCCTGTTGCTTGCTTAATTCATTACATTTGTTTAAACTAATCAAAAAGTACTTAAAACAAAAATGTCTAAACGCACAAAGCTATTGGTCGAAAATGACATCATATTTGCGCCACACTCTGATTGGTTCATACTGCCACAGTCATCGTGCCAGCGATTATGAAACATGTGGGGACGATCGACCAATCATCATTTCTCGCTGTGCATCCCTATGGGACTGACGTGTTCGCCGAGCACGTTGGTAGAAAACGACGCCCGTGAAAACACGAAGACCAGAATCATCCCACTTCGCCTGCAGCTGGCCATCCGCAACGACGAGGAGCTGAACAAACTCTTTCCCGGTGTGACCATTTCACAGAGTGCCCAACAAACATCAATGCTGAATAACTGTTTGTTCAAAGAAATTTGGAGAAGTTATTCAGCTTTCTAGAAGAACATGCTGAATAACTTCTCCAAATTTGTTTGAACAAGCGGTAATTCGATACTCATGTTTGTTGGGTGGTGTCCTGCCAAACGTCTTGCAGCCCAAGAAGACTGAGAAGAAAATTTCAATCGCGAACCATGTTCTTTCCGTCAACATCTAAAATTCGTTCTTTTCAGGACGATCAAATCAATTTGCCAAATAAAAAGTATGTTTGATTGAAATTTCTCCTGAGCCCATCGAAATTTTCATTACCACGCACCGGCTCAACATAGCGTTGCTAAAAAGGCGCGTCCCGGAAAAAATAGCCAAATCAATCGCCCACGTCATCTTCGTGGTCAAGTGGTTAGCGGCGTCACCCGTCGTTCAAGCGATTGCCATTAAGCCCTGGGTTCGATTCCCGCTCTAGCCTGTGGAGCTTTTCGCAAAAAGAAAATTTCCAGACTGGTTCACTGGGTGTCAGGTTAAGTTGTTGGTTGTAATTCGCTCTATGTTCAATGTTCAGTCTGTACAACCTCGAGTTGATGACGGTGTAAAAGTCTATTTTTATCGTAGTATTACGTGCTGCCAAATACCCAGGCCATCCTGCAGCCCAAGAAGATTGAGAAGAAAATTTCAATTGCGAACCATGTTCCCTCCGTTAATGACTTAAATATATACTGGCACTAATTAATGAAAATTTAGCAATGAAAATTCACAAAATTGCAACTAAATTATTAAACACAGTGCCAACGAAAAAATAACAATCCGCACTAGAAAAACATAAAATAGCAATAAGAAATTGATAATTCATTTTCAATAATTCAAAAGTGACCGGTAAAACTTTCAAAAATAGCAATGGCAATTAGTATAAACGCAATAATAAACTGATAGTTTTCCGTCATAATAATAAGTTTTAGCGCTATACATGTGACAAAAGTCTTTAAATTTTTCAAAGCTTTACAATCAAAACCAAACAAATTATTTTAATTTTTATTTTTTTATTTTGGATTTTTTATTGCGATTTGTTTGGTTTCAATTGGAAGATTTGAAAGATTTGACTTTTGTCACATGTATAGTGCTAGAACTTATTATTATGACGGAGAACTATTATGACGGAGAAAATGGCCAACTCAATCGCCCACGTCATCTTCGTGGTTAAGTGGTTAGCGGCGTCATCTGTCGTTCAAGCGATTTCCATTAAGTCATAGGTTCCGGAAAATTTTCAATCGCGAACCATGTTCCCTCCGTAAGCACAGGATCCATTTAACACTTACAAGCACTTTGAACATTCAACAAACAAAATATTATTAACAGTTAATTCGTTTCTATAAATTTTCGTGGAGAACCAATAGTAAAGCCTCACACACTTATAGCTTAGGGTTTCTTGTTTCTCTAGACTGAAAAAAATATAGTAGAAATTTATTAATTCGATGACATCAATTTCTTCACATCAACAAGCAGTCCTACGTCAACTTTTCAGTTATGTCACTGACATAACTCACCCTTTTTTTTTTTTTTTTAAAAAATTTTTTTCTCCTCCTTTTTTTTTTGTTAGAACCCTCTATATTTTTTTATTGTTCCCCCCCTTTTTTATTTTTCTTTTTTTTTATTCCAATTGCGTTGTTAATTTTTTTTACTGAATAGAAAAAAAAATGTGAAATCAGCTGCATTTTTTTTTCAGTTCATTTATTTGTACAGGCTCAATCGATTTAACTTTACAGAGCCAAGTTTTCATATTTATATACATCAATTATCTTAAACCTAACGTTAAGGGGATAGGACCGATTACTCGCGGCCGTCTCGAGGTTAATAGGAATAACAACTGAAAAGATGGGAAGGTGGGCTGGAATTTGAAGTGGGGTTTATATAACTTTTTTTTTTAAATTCTAAATTGTCTAAGAAACTTAAAACTATACAACTTTTGGCTTCTTTTGACTTGAACATTTTTGAGGAAGAAAAAAAAACACACAAACACAGATAAAAAAAAAGAAAAAAAAACTTAATAGTAAACATACAGGTTAAACTAACGACAATCTAAGGCTAATGTTAGTCAAAAACACATAAATGAGTTTCATAAACTCCAGGTCACGCAGAGCCAAAATATCTCGAACTGGTACATTGGGTTGTCTACCTCGAGCCCGAAGGGAATCATAAAGCTCAGATCTGACTCCACGATGCTCAGCACATGACCAAATAATGTGATCTGCGACCTGATAGTCTTGTCCACACTCACAGAGATTGCTGTCACTCAGCCCAACACGGTATAAATGAGCGTTCAAAGAATAATGATTCGACATGAGGCGAGACATCACACGAATGAAGTCTAGACCCACATCCATACCCCAAAACCATGATTTCTTCGACACCTTTGGGATGATAGAATGTTGCCATCGCCCCAAATCTCCTTTACTCCATTTATGCTGCCAGCTAACGAGAGACTGTTGACGAAAATTAGCAAAAAATTCATTGAAGGCACCGTTCGCTTGTTCACTGGGCAATGCAGCTGCATTTTTTTAGCACATGTGAATTATTTGAAGAAAACAATGGCATAGCGTGATGGTTCAATAAATGAAACGTAATCAAAATTAAGCTAAAAGACCAAGTTATCATGTGCATACATTTTCTGTTTGGCTGAGAAATTATACTGAATTAGGGGTTTCAAAATTGATTGTCGAGAATATTTAGCCAACATTTCCCCTATATACCCATACCATAAAATGTAGCGAGATGGAAATTTTCTTTTTCCCATTTATGTTCACGAGTACACCTGTGTACCTTCTCCTCTTCAAATTTAGCATTAGCAGCTATAAGCCGCTTCAGATGCACAATCAGACATACCCTAGTTGGATGCTTTCCGGGTTTTCTTTTCCTATTTGAAATGTAAAAAATGTGACACCTTGGGCATGTTACTTATATACGTATTGATAAAATAAGTCGATAGATGAACGGATAGATGTGGGGATGCGGATCTAGAATTGAGGCTAATACTCGTTATTTTTTCGGCTGGCTTGTAGCCAATTTATTTAATTTTCGGTTTAAGTTTATCATAACTTCAAGCAAAAAATTTGCTCAAATGGTTGCAGAGCAGTCGAAAAATCAGAGTTGGTGGATAGTACTACCCACCATACTATAAGAGACCTGACTGCAAATGCATACATAAGTTGACGCATTAATAGAATAGAGCGATACAAGCGTTTTATAGATAGACACTATTGGTTGGATCCATAAGCCAACATCACATCGATCTCTCCTTTTATAATCAAAATGATAAAAGTCATGCCTATTAAAAATTTTCAATAAGCATCGCCTTTATTGTGTGTATGTATGAAGTATGATATATACTACCACCCATTGTAGCACGGAAACTAAGTCCGACAGCAATGGGCCCTCCCCTCTGTTAGACTTGATCAAGCTTTAAAAACCACTGATTATCCTAATCATGCCGTTGTATGAAGGACCAAAAAGGGGTTGGGTGGATCGATATGTAACATAACTTATACGTATCCACAGGGATATAAAGAATCTCCTTCCAACAACAAGACAATTTTTTTACCGGAATACTGTAAAATTTCACCGAAATCCGGTAAATCGGATTACCGAACGTTCAGCTGTTGAAAGTTCGGTAAAAATTACCGAATACTGTAAAATTTTCTAAGTGTGAACGTCCCCCAACTACGTCCGATGGAGAATTTCTGGGCCAACCTGAAGCGTAAGATCTACTCCAACAATTTTGTCGTGAAAACTGAGGAGGAATTGATGTATAAAACGAAGAAAGAACTCAAAAACATGCCTACACGCATGTTTTCGTCTGCCATGGCGGTTAATTGCTGGAAAGCCGCTCGCAAGGGCGTAGATTTTTTTTGCAAGTAAGCTTAAATAATTACCTTCCATGGGAAATTTATCAAAAGCAATTATCTGTCTTAGCTTTTTTTATCACTATCCGAAAAAAGTCCATTCTTTTATGCAAACGTTTATAAACCAAACTTTAATGGTGCTGCTTTCATCTGAGGCTCACATAATAAATTATTTAGCCTTGAACGGTTGAATTGTTTTTTTTTTTGCATTTGATACGGATAGTTCTCGAGTCAATATCAAAACGGACGGTAAGTTTTTCAACTGTGACCTCAATGCTGAAAGAAAAAGCTTTGTTTTTCTCGAGAGGCTTCTTCGTTCGCTAAGTATCACCAAGTGAATCCTGTCAGTCCTAATAGTCTTCGAAATGGAATTCTCTACTTATCTGGGAAAATGTATTTATACCCAAACGTCAACAGAATTCACAATACATCAATCACGTTGTGGCATCCAGAGAGGGATAATAAAAACGGTTTCGATTTGAATATGCATGATCTGCCCGTTAGTAACAAGACTAGTAGCTTATAAGGTTCCACACCCCACAAGATTCGTCAATCATTACTGTCAATCCAATCTGGAGGTTATTTTGTAAACGCAACCCAGAAACAGATTTTGCTCACTTGTTCTTGCGTTCTATGAATCGGGGAACACGAACAAGCACCGTTTTAGTTTCAAGAAATTATTGTTATTTTTATTGTTCTTATTATGTCGGAAGTGACGTTTGAAATCAAATGACAAGCGCAATTTGAAAACTTGCACATTCTACTTAAAATACGTGTAAATTTCGTCGCCCTGAGACCGTTGCATGCAATTGTCCAGTGGTACTTCACTTGTAAGATATATCATTTCAAAGCGTGTAGTTATCAAAATGAATAAGTTTGAGGGTGGTTTTCGAGACACGACCGCATTCTTGAAGATGGAAGAAATACTTTAACGATCAAAACTAAATATAATAATAAAGGTTCATCAAAAGGTACGTTGACATCGGTAGTAGCGATGGGTGGTGTGCACATAATGCTTGGACGTCATAAATGCTAGCTAATAACCAGCGCTGAGAATTCCAGGTTCATTTGGACTAAATTATTATACGGCGACTAAATTATCATTTAAGCTATTTCCCGGACATTTCGATCAAGCATACGCGCTGCTGATCACAGTGTAGTGCGTGTGCAGCCGAGAACATCTTATGGTCTCAATAACTTGTTATCGCTTAATCTCATTTTGCTGAAAGAAGAAGTCAACAATTTCTATCCGATTGATGAAAAAATCTCGAAAATCAAACGAGAAATGATTATGTGAAAATGAGTTATTAGCGTTCAGTGTTTCAATTGTTCATGACGGACACCATTTTTTTAATTTATATTTTGCATATTATCTCTGTCGGAAGCATGCTATATGGTGACTGCGCTTCGGAATAATATAGGGACCGAATAAATTTCCAAATCGTGTTCGAAATTGTACATATGGTTAAAGGTATGTGACGATAGAATAGGAGAAGAAGGTTCATTATAAATAAATGTCTAAGTGTTAAATTAATGTAGGAGCAGGCGTTTTTAGAGGCAACCTTCAAAAATTAACAGGCCTTCCATCACATTGTAGTGTTTGTATTTGGCGTAGGCTTTCGTGAACAATTCGGCCCTAGTAAAGATTGTACTCGAAAAAATAGCAACAGAAAAAAATGATCACCAAAAATTAAATTTAAGTCGGATGTTTTTTAAACTCTAAGGGAATAAATAAACATATATTAACTATGTTATTGAAAAGTTAGTTTATTCAACCTCCTATCCTAGGCTAAATTCCCGCACATTGGACTTAACGCTACTCATCAAATCCTTGTCATTGTTGAAGACCTTGCGTATTTTCCGGAGCTTGCCCCTCATAATCGCTCAGAATTTTCCAATTGGGTGAAGTTCTGACGAGTTTGGTGGGTTTGCCTCCTTCGGCACAAAAACAACATCGTTGGCTTCGTATCACTCCATCACCGGTTTCGCGTAATGGCACGATGCCAGATCCGGCCAAAACAGAGTGTCACCTTTAAGTGACCGGAGAAAGGGCAGCAGGCGCTTCTGGAGGCATTCTTCTTTATATATTTGGTCATTGATGGTGCCGGTCATTATGGGGGGCTTGCTGAATTTGACGCACCCACAGATCACCTGCCAAATCAAGTTTATCTTTGCAAGTTTGAGGACCTCCTTCTTCCGGAACCTCTCCGGAACATTCAAGCGGGACTTGCCGAAGGAAAACTTCAGGCCGGGGATCTGCTTGACGTCCGCTTTAATGTACGTCTCGCCGTCCATTATGATGCATTTCGGCTGCACCAGCCACTCGCGGTACAGCTTCCTGGCGCGGAATTTGGCCATCGTATTCTGTTTATTGGTTCGGTTAGGCACCTTCCTCACCTTGAAGACATGAAATCCGGCCCATTTCATTGTCTGCTGGATGAACCAGATGGAAGAATTGACCTTCTTGGCCACGTCCCGAATCGAATGGTTCGGATTGCGCCTGAAGTAATCCCGCACCTTCCTTGCGTTCACGGGGTCGGTCGTCTTCGCTTTTCCTCCGCTACCAGCTCGCCGTTGGGTCATCTAGGTCTCCTTGAATGATTTTTCCACATGGGACACGGTCAAATGGTCGATTTACAACTGTTTCGCGATCCACCTGTGGAACTGGCCTGGATTTTCCACGACCACATATTTTGTCGTAGCACTTCTTGATTGGCATTTTGCCATCTCGATAACCACTTGACAGATTGTGACGAAATGTAAACATTACACTCTAAAATAGTGTTATCCAAAATTTCATCATTTTTTACTCATGCAATAAAAAGGTATACACAATAGAAAGATTGCTTTTTTTCGAATACAATCTTTTAGGGTACCTCATACGAATTACTCATATTGTCTGACTCGATCAGCAGGCTTTCGTCCATCGAGATAGAGAACCTACTACGAAACCATACACCTTTGCAGGATCCCTGTTCACGCCGGCATCCGTGGCAACGAAGAAAAAGATCGTCTCATAGGTGAAACTCGGAATAGTCCGCACTTGATGTCACTATCCCCAGGAAAGATACTACGAAAACAATGCATCAAGCTATTTGTCAGCAGTGGGAAGATCGTTGGGCGCAAAAGAGTTACGTGACACAGAGGGAAGGCTGAGACAAGAAAATGGTCCGACCAGGAATTTTTATCTGACCAGCGAGTCCGCCTAAGCATTAGCCATACAAGGCATACGCACGAATTTATATTTAAGAAATCAACTCCACCAGTTTGCGATTGTATGAAATATGAAATCGATTAAACCAACCTGCATGCAGCATTATGTAAAGAAGATGACAATTAAAAGCGATTGCTGAAGTTACTGCATGAAACCAATGTTTATCGAAGCAGAACTGTGAAAAGCGGATGGGAAGAAAAAGGAAATGAACAGAAAATGTCGGAGGTGCATCAGACTTCAATACAGATGTAGTATAAAAAGCGAACAAGATAGGAAAATCAAATGAAGTCGTAGAAATGAAGGTGAAGATTACAAAGAAGACTGAGAGAATAAATAACCAGAGGCTGATGATGAAAACAGAGAATTCAGAAATTTGCAAAGAAAGTGGGAAGAATGTAGACCTTGAAGAAAAAATTAGAGGTGGGAACAAACAAAGGCTAACCACAGATCGACCTTTTATGAAGCGGATGCACTGCAGTGACCTTTTATCATCACTGGACAAATTTTCCTGCCCACTACAACGAACGCTTCAGGACAAAACTGCAAAGTGGACTGAGATTCCCAAGCAGTCCAACTTGGAGTACAAACACGAAATCTACAACAACTACAACGAATAAACGTGAAAAATCTCTTCAAAGCAGTGCACTCATTGTACGAAAACTCTACCTAACAATTAAACAAAGATTATTTAACATTAATCAAAAAACATTTATTTGACGGAATTGAAAACGACGAAGATTTATTTCACATATTTATTCCTATTCGGGTACCCTCAACTTAATTCTGTTCTCTCATCTTTCTCTTTTCTCTCTACCTAACTGTGCAGATTTTTACTATCGTGCTATCTTTAGAATGGTGCTCTATTTCACGTTCGACGCATGCATGCGGACATTTGTTCGGTTACTCACGGTTTCATTCGGTTTGGTCCTACCTTACCGACTGCTCCTCACGCTTGTTTCGTCGTCCCTGCGATGCTGGCTTCACGGAATACAATGGCAGTTTCGACTATGCCGACAATGTTGGTTTTCCGATGGGCGGGAAAACTGCTCTATTGGAGCGTGATATTGGCGGCGCGGCTCCCTTCTAACCCTGGCCAAGGTTAGGACCTTCAACACCGACACGTGGGGTCAGGATAGTGGTACTCTATAGGAAAAATTGGCGCGGTGTGCCGAGCGGGAGGTGGCTTCGCTAGTGGGAAATCAAAGCCGCCGAACGACTGTTCGAATCTATGAGCGCATGTTCTTAAGTACTGGCTATTTTTAAGATAGTTACCTCCTTTTTTCTATCGCACAGATTTATTATCGCACTGGCCTAGCTATTTGCATACGCTACACCTACTATAGAATAAAACGCACAATTAATTACACTGACTTTAGGACATAATTCACGTTCTAACTACCTGAACAAACACACCGCGTGACTATATAAAAAAACCTTCACAGTCCTGCCTCTTCCACGGATCAGATTGAAGTGGACGAGAAAGAATTTTCATTTCCTCAGAAAGGCCACTGAATGCATTCTTCGTTCCGGATATCGGAAAACTAACTTATCAAGGGATCCCCGATTACCCTCCGGGTTGAAAAGGGGATGCTATCTTTTCTCCCCCCACGCATCCCCCCTCTAACTCGCACATTCAAACTTTTAATTAGAGTTTTTTTTTTTTTTTTAAATTCCCGACGACAAGTAATCCTACTAGCAGATAATGCTCAACCCAACGGATTCAGATTAAAAGTTCAAAATGAGAAATATGCGCGCCTAGTGAGAGGATGAACATTGTAAAGAGTGAAGCTCATGAACAACGTTCCCTCTGGTTGTGAGTTCACCAATTAAGAACGATGAATTTACTACTGCGTGTTATTCGAATGGTTACTTTATCACTCCGAAGTTTACTCATCATAAATGGCTTATTATCATACCGCTACACTTTCACTTTTGAGTAACGCTCTCATTTTTCAAAATTTTGAAATGGCACCTGGTATAGAAAAGAGAAACGTAGTCCTACGTTAAAAATTGAATGAATGAGATGCAATGGAATTGAGAACGCCAAAAAAGCGGTAGGGAAAATACGGCGAAGAGGAGAAAAAAATTAATGAAATGAGAGACAGTGAAAGCAAATCAGTTGTAACGTTATACGTTTTTTATCAATTTAGCATGCCATAAAGTATTACCTCGAGGTAACACTCGTGTATATGGCAAGGCAGGTTAAATATAATGTAATTATGGGAATGTATCTTAGGTAGAATTTAGCTATAAGCGCCGAAAGTTATAGGTAGCTATATTCAATTATAGCAGATAATTTATGCAGGCGCCAAACTTCACGATATTCTTTTTATTACGATTTCAAGCATTGAGACTTCGATTTTTTGAAAGACAACCTGTGTTTGTTACGATTAGGAAGTTTATTAATCGCGGAAGCTGCTCTGACTCAGCCATTTCGCTAACGAATCGGCTGGGGAACAGAAGTTAGTTCATACGTTGTAAATTTAAGATACTCGATTGTTTTTTACGTAGCAGTTTTACCTAGAAGTACAGATAGCGTGGGAGTTTGTTTTCAGAAGCGGTTTAATAGTTATTTGGTCAAGTGTCGGACACTGAACCGAACCTCACCCCAAAATATAGTAGTCTCTCTTAACCCCGCTCGGTAATAGTGGAAAGGTACGCAAAACCGGGTCGCCTGGGAAAGCGGGCTCCTATATTGAATGAGATGGTCAATTCCGGACACTCTCGACGAATTCGAAACCGGAAGCCTTTCGTCCAGCTGCCAGTCCCTCGCAACTAAACACACTTAGAAATTATGAATTTTACACGAGACGTAATTGGGAAAAGTCTGGGAACGTAAACAAAGATTTAATGTAAAATTATGTCTCCTGAAACTGCCACATACGCATGTCGACAAAAAGTGTGTTTGATTGAATTTATTTTCTCATCTCTCTTTCTTATGTACTAAAGGACGCTTGCATGTGTCGGTCTCAGGGGACCGAATTTATTTGACATTTTGGTAGTGTGTAGTTTCGGCCAAACTGCGCACGGGTCATCGTCCATCGCTGATTTGCAGCCCAGCGGCGTCGTTAGTTCTGCCACCATCGTCACCTTGTCGCCATCTCATCGAGACTCATCCACCGGCAGCCATCATCAGTGACTCACCGTGGAAGAAAAACCTGCGCAGGTATGTCGTTCAGTTTTCATGGCCATGATATAACCCGTACACCCACACATATCCCAAGTAACAATTTCAGTTCTATTCCAGCCGTATAGCACTCCTCCCGGCTTTGTTGATGACACTACATTCAAAACTGTTTTATCCACCAACACCTCCTCTCTGCATCTTTAAAGCCGAAATGTGTACAAAGTGGCCCACTCTATAGACGGTTGTGAAAACAAATTAATAAAACCTTTCTAAGACCATTAAGATTTTGAAAATGTTCTAGTGAAAGCTGTTATGACCACTTGAGAACCATCATAAAACCTATTGGCCGCCATCAAAACCAGCATAGGGCTGAATGGCCATAGCTGTCAAACTTCACGGCGATATCGTGGTTGGTTTTTGTTGTTTTGCTTTGTTGCTCTTCTGATTCATTCAACAGTAAATAATGGCTAAGAAAAAAGTTCTACTGTTGCGGGAAATTATGATTGATAGCATAATATACAAAAGATATTGAGTTTTTTTTTATAGCGTATCATGCTCCAAATCATATGCGCATTAAATTTTATGGTGAATATTGGCACGATAAGAGCTGAAAATTAATGCGCCTTGGAAATTATGCGAGTTTACAACAACAAAAACAAAATTGAAAGAAATATATTCGGTAAATTAATCATGAAACTCCTGAAAATTGATAGAATTCAATAAGGTTATCCAAACGAATACCAAAGTTTGTCTCAGATCTACAGTTCAATTGTATTACATTTAAAATTTGGTGTATTTATTTTTTCACATTTCAATTATTTCATATATTTCAATATGGCGATTGCAAGAAATCACAGTTTTGCCAAAAAAGCCAATTTATCTTAGCAATGGCTACTATAGAACTATCTGGTCGCTTGGTAGCTTTCCTCAATGCCAGTTAGCCGTTTAATGCATTTACTGGAGGCAAAATGGTTTTAAAATGCTTTTTCAACTGACCATAATAAGATAATATGAATGAGTCCTAAAACGGCATTTCAAAACAGCATTTTATGAGTTAATAAAGTCAAAATAAAACCTTTGATAGGAGTAAAAGGAATTTTAGAAGTCAAGGGTTTAAGATCGTTGTAAAGAAGCTGTGTAGGTTCATATAAACCTGACTAAAATTTGAAACCTATTGGCATCTCTTGCTGCCATAATAAAGCCGAATTGATTTCTAGTGGCTTTCATAAAACTTTAATAAAACTTAATAAAGCTGGATGGTTTTGGCAATGTTACTTGGGATACCCCCCAAAAAAAAAAAAAAAAAAAAAATGTATAAAATTTTAATTTTTTTTTTTTTTTACCCCCCAAAAAAAAACCCCCCCCCACCCTCCTTTTCTTTTTTTCTTTTTTCTCGCTCTATTGAGTAAGCACTCCTTCGGGCTTTTTTCATTTCGTTGGATAGTGGCTGAGTCAGAGTGCGTCGAATAACAAATTACGATTACGTTCGTTCTATAGCAGAAGAGAAGAATTTGGCGTTTTCGGAAATATGATTTTAGCTTGTAAACACCGTTCAAGAGGTTTCCTGAGGTAGTCTCAATTTGTCGGGCAAACCAAAAACACGACCAGTGGTCTCTCGTAACTGAGAGTGGCGCTTAAGCCACCGCGTTTAGACAGATAACCTCTTTATTTAGTTAGTGAACGGTTACACGGAGAAGATTATCAAAAGGATGCAGATGAAGGGAGGAATGTGGAAAGTAACACATGAAGGTATATGGAAAGTAACACATGAAGGTATTGTATAAATTGCGAGGAAGAAGCTTTCCGGAAACCATTTGCCGTCGGAGTTGGAAATCATCAGCTACTTTCGATTCCAGCATGAAAATTTAAAACTTTCAGCGGGTGAAGGCATCCAAATCGTGGCGACCGAAGCTGTGGTGATTTGAAATCAAGCTGGTCTTTCACATCAGCTCAAACGGAACGCTGCTTGGTGGATTTCCAAGCTTATTACGACATGGCAATGCTTCAGTAAATCCTACAACAAGAATAATATCAAAACTAGCGTTGAAGTTGTTCAAGTAACGGTTGAGTTACATGTTCAATATCAGCGTGAACCGCATCGCAAATGAGCTGCGGAACGATGCTGCCCGTTAGAGTTCTGGAATCAAAAAGTCATAAGTAAAATTCCGATTGAGTTTCCTGAAAGCTTCGACAGCAGTGTACCATTGGCTTGCAAGCAGTGCAACGAAAAGAAATCAAGAAAAATTGACAACAAATCGAACAGTTGTCTGGAGCCTGGAGTACGGACGGTACGAGTATTAACTGTGATCGAGAAAGTGGAAGTACGTCGAAGTAAAAAATTAAAGCTATTGACGAATGCTGTCATCGAAAATAAAAAAGACCGCACTCAGGTAACGAATCGTGAATCAGTTGGTGTATTAGCGGCCACAGCTGTTGCACTAGGGTTCAATTCTGAACAGTTGAGTTGAAGCAGTTCAACACTCCAAAGAAAACGCAAGGTGGTAAGTTATCTGATCTATGGTTTTTTTTAAATATGTTTGATTTTTCCTTTTCAATCACAAGGTGCGCCAAGAGATTTCCAACAGAATCCACGAAGAATTTCCAACAGAAAAAACCTTTGGTGTTTATTTTGACTACAAGCAATTGAGTTTAACCGGAGGAAGACGGAAAAAACTTGGCATTGTGGTCTCAGGATCAGACTCTGTTGAACAAATCATCAACACCACGTTTCTTGAGTCGGGTACCGGAAAAGCCGAAACAGAAGCAGTTTTTGAAAGCTTACAACGCTGGAGTCTCGATGGTATCATAAGCGGCAAGTGTTATGAACTCGGGAGAAAAAAATGGAGCAGCTGTTATCCTGCAACGTATACTCGGAAGAAAGTTGTTAGATGTAGACACCATTTTTTTTAGTAGGTTTTAATGACAGCATATAGAACGTGTTTCGATCAAGCTACGAGTTCTCCAGATAATGTCCTGTTTAAGTCATTCCGTAGTGAATGGGAAAGATTGGACAAGAGCGATATCGCTGGTTTTTTTTATAGGTAATATTTTATAAAATGTGTCAGCTAAATAGTTTTTCTATTCCTTTAGTTCATTACAGGTATATTGCAATCAAATGCTGCTCCATTCATTCGTACGTGAGGACTACGCTGAGCTTTTCGAACTCGCACTAGTGTGTTTAGGAGAAAGAAGATCAACTAGTTTTCGGCGTCCTGGTGCGCTACACAATGCTCGGTGTATGGCCAGAGCCATTTACGACCTTAGAATATATTTGTTTCGGGGACAGTTTACGATGGATGGCGATCAACTATACAGATTCGTACTAGAGTTAAGACATGTTCAGTCGGAAAAGGACTAACCGATTACGTTACGGAGACTTCATTGCAGTTTTTTTAAAAAAAAAATTTGCGACTTGATTACAGTTTTGTTTTTGAGGAAAACCCCAGAAATTGGATGAAAAGAAATGATTATCTTGCTGTCAAAGCCTATGCGTAATTAACGATCCTGCAGAACGAGCCCTTGGAGTAGCAGGAGACTACAATGAGTTTGGTTTGCAGAAATGTCATTTTTTCTTCCAATGTTAAAATGTTGTAAATTCCACTCTGCAGTAAATCGCGAATAACTTTCTTCACGTTTATACAGCGCAATGTGGTCTTCTTCAAAGTTTTTCCTTACCAAATTTCCCAACTTTTGGTTATATGAAATGTTTTGTTACGTTTTGTTTCATACCCACTTTTTATGATTAAATGCCAAAATGTTCCCAAAAAATCACTGTTTGGAGATTTTTTTTTAACAAAGAAAATAGACACAAAGCATGCCATGACAATATTTTTTTCTTAGAGTGTGAGCTCTACAGTATCTGGGAAAAATTGGGTAGTGTTTTGCATCATTTTGAAGAAGAATTTTTTTTTTGAATGTTGAAAATTTCGCGGCTTTGCGGCGACTTCTAAACAACATTTTCCGGAGTTGCCGTCGTACAAAAGTTTGTTTGTTACATCAAAAGCTATCATTTGAAGGTTGAGCCCCCAAAACATGCAGAAAGTATGGCGGCCTCAATTTGCATCTACCAGCATTGAAATGTAAGGCTCTGTTAATTAATCGCCACATACACGATATTGACTCTCTTCCCTTCTACAATTCACTTCTACATCAAACAACGTCGATTCGACCGAATTTCTTTAGAGACCTTCCCTATTCAAAAGTGTTGCCACGTAGAATCCCAAACCTCCTCTTAGAAACACGTCAGCACTCTTCTACATATTTGAACCATTGATTCATCATCCAACAAACGGACAAGCCAAAGGGGGAGATAGATAATTCAAATATAAACTGAACTCGTGTTTGGAATAATATTTCGATGCGAAATCTGTTGCCCTATCAAAAGAGTACTGTGTAAATATATGTTTGTTAATCAAAAATTAAAAATGAGACGGACTGACGGACAACAGTGTCTGCATAGCGAAGCAAGTGTTGAAAAAATCCAACACAAATAATTCTATTTTATGAGAATGCGTGAAGCTTAAGAGCTGTTACAACGGAGGTTATCAACACTCATTGTAATGTAACAACCTAATACGGCCCTCTTTTGTTTTGATATAAACAATAAAAAAACGGATATCTTGGAAACTTTCAACTTTCCGTTACATTACTTTCATTAACTAGTGTGATAGATTCAATACGGATCAATTGAATTTTAATCTTGAAGTCGGTGTTTATTTCAATTATGTTAATAATTTTAGCTACATGAAGAAATGGCAAATAAACGTACAATTGTTGTAAAAAAATAAGGTGTAAAGTTTCGTAAAAAAAAAAAAATATATTAGGGGGGCAATATACTTAATCATGAAATTTTTCTTTCAATTTGAAATCCAAAATTGAATTTGTATGTATGTATGTAAGGTAGCCACCATCCCTTCTAAGCCCTTGTAATGTATGCAGCTCCACTTAATAACACGATCAAATTGAGTTACCGGTTTGTATTAACAGTAACGCTGTAAATATGAAGAGCCAAAAACGGTGGGGCGGACCCATAAGCAGAGACACTCACGCGAAACCCGCGGAAACAACGATACGATCCAACAAATCGAGTAACCCAATCGAGTCGCAATACTTATTAAGCTTTCTACGGGATGGTTTGTTAAGAAGGGCGCGTCACTCTCGCTGAAACTGTTGGAGTAGAATTCATAGCATCACAATCGAATCGGTAGGATAAAGAAAATGATACTATTTGTATCCCTCCTAGACGCCGGTTGTCATACCACTCCATTGTCCCATTCCAGTTGAGTGATACCCTGATGCTCTCTCCCTTCCCAATATATATTCAATGTCATATAATAAGATACAAAATATAGATAATGAATATTATAATGATAGAAAATATAGTGAATGAATTTTAACATGAATAATAATATACAGATAAAAAGAAACATGGAATTTTCTGTGTTATCTAATGCACATAAAGGGAATGCTAGATTTGGCTGAAAATCATGGGATATTTCATATAAATTTTAGCCATATAACGCCTGAATCCAGCCTGCTGTATGAAAGATTACAAACATTGTTGTATAAAGGGTGTCCACGATGAAATTGCCACACACAAAATTGATTCGCAAAATTCGAGTTTTCATCATTTTCACCTTCATTAAGAAGGTGCTGCTTCATAATCGCCCAGTACTTCTCGATGGGGCGGAGCTCCGGAGTGTTGGGAGGGTTGAACATTTTCGGCACGAAATTGACCTTATTGCCCGCATACCACTTCCGCACGTCCTTGGAGTAGTGGCATGAGGCCAAATCCGGCCAGAAGATTGTTGGGACGTTGTGGGCCTTCAGGAGAGGAAGCAGCCGCTTCTGGAGGCACTCTTTTATGTACACCTGTCCGTTCATCGTGTCCTGGGTCACGAAAGGCTTCCCGCACGTACAGATGGCTTGCCAAACCAGGAATTTCTTCGCAAATTTGGACATCTTCTGAGTGCGGACATGCTCCGGAACGCTGAACTTATCCTTGGCCGTGAAAAACAGGTTGCCGGGGATCTCTTTGAAGTCGGCCTTCACATATGTTTCGTCGTCCATGATGCAGCATTCAACTTTCGTCAGCATGTTGAGGTACAACTTCCTGGCACGGGTTTTGGCGGACTTGTTCTGCTTCTCGTCGCGATTAGGGGCCTTTTGTACCTTGAACGTTCGAAGTCCAGCCTTAGTTTTGGCCTTCTGGACAAAACTTCGGCTTAGGTGCAGCTTCTTAGCCACATCCCGAACGGAGGCGTTCGGATTTCGGTTGAAGGCCCCAACTACGCGGTTGTGATTTTTGGTGTTGTACGGAATACTTTTTCCTTCACTTCTGGGCTTCCGATCGGTGGTCAACCGTTCCTCGAACCGCTTAATCACTCGCGACACCGTGGAATTCGCGATTCCCAACGTTTTAGCGATGGAACGATGCGAGAGATCCTTGTTCTCGTGATGAATGCGCAAGATTTTATCACGCACGAGCTGTTCTTTCGACTCCATTTCCGCGAGTTTTGATCACAAAACTTGCAGGATGTAAATAATGCACTATGAACTAAATCCACCCAAATTTTCATTAAATTCTACCCAACGGTTAAAAAGTAAGAGCAATTTCATAGTGTGGCAATTTCATCGTGGACACCCTTTAACTCATGAAAGATTGCAAACAATTTCGTTGTGTACGCCTCCTTTGGCTTGGAATTAAACGAGCGAAAATTTTAGGTGCTTGTTAAAAAAATTATTTTTTTCTGTGTAATGCATGAATATAAGAATGATAATTAAGAATCCATGTTTTTTTTTAGACCTGAAAGTTGAAATTGATTTGAAAATAATTTTACATAATTTGGGATATCCATGTATGATGTGAAATTAAAGACCATATAAAGAATAGTAAACCTTGTCTCATGGGTACTACAGTGATTTTAATGAAATAAATTTGAATGCAATTATATAGCATCATTTAATATCATAACATAAAATAATAAACTGTCGTTAAAATGTAATATAATAATACGAGCAAGGCAGAAGAATATATTTCGGTAATTTAGCTAATCATCCACTCATCGAAAGACTTCCGCTGTTGCAGCTTCTATAGAATTAAGAACTACTACGATTAGAATTTATTTAGGAAATGAATGATTATAAATTATATATTTTTGGTGAAGAAGGAAAAAGCTGTTTTGAGTAGAATTGGTCGAATATGATCCTTTCTCAAGAAAACGTTAAAAACCTTCCCATCTTTTCAAATACATAACGTAGGTTAGGTAAGCTATGGACAAATATATTTGAAGCTGAAAATGACATATAAAATAGCATAGATAATATAGTGAAGGGTTTTTATAATATAAAATGATAATAACCTTTTTAATTGTATTTATATGTCTACAGATTGCGGTCCTGCTGCAATGTATCATAACTACAAGAAAAAAAATATATTCAAAATTATTTTACCATACTTGAGAATTCCATGAATGATCTAAAATTATATACCGTATAAAGAATAGTATTAGGTGCGCAACTAAGTTCTCGCTGTTTTTTTGGTGAAAAAGGAACTTTATTTTGAAAACAAAGGTTACAAACGAATTATTCAAAGTATTGCCCATCACTAGCTACGACTTTTTCCCATCTTTCTGGTAGAACGTGAATACCATTTCGATAGAACTGTTCGTCTTTTGATGCTATCCAAGAATCAAGCCATTTTGAGATGTCATCATATGAGTGGAATTGCTGACAAGTGAGACCATGTGCCATCGGAACAAGTAATAATCGGACGGAACAAGTAATAATCGGACCGTGCAATATCAGGAGAATATGGTGGGTGGGGTAGGACTTCCCATTTGAGCGTTACCAAGTAGGTTTTCATGGGTTTCGCAACGTGAGGTCGAGCGTTGTCATGCTGAAGAATCACTTTTTCGTGTCTGTGCTCGTATTGTGGCCGTTTTTCGTGCAGTGCTCGGCTCAATCGCATCAATTAAGTTCCTCGGTAATGGTTTCGTTTGGTTTCAACAGCTCATAATAAATAAAACCAACTTGGTCCCACCAAATACACAGCATAACCTTCGCAGCGTGAATATTCGGCCTAGGCGACGATGTTGAAGCATGCCCGGGCAGTCCCCATGAATGTTTCCGTTTTGGGTTACTGTAATGAATCCATTTTTCGTCACCCGTCACAATGCGATGTAGAAAACTCTTCTTTTTTTGCCGCTGGAGCAGTTGTTCACAGACGAAAAAACGACGCTCAACATCTCTTGGCTTCAAATCGTAAGGAACCCAAGTTCCTTGCTTTTGAATCATTCCCAACGCATGCAATTGCTTAGAAACGGCTTGGCGGGAAACTCCTAATCCTGAACCAAGCTCTTCTTGCGTTTGACACGGATCCTCATCGAGCAATGCCTCCAATTCAGAGTCTTCGAAGTTTTTTGGCCTTCCTTCATGCGGACGATCATCAACACTGAAATCACCGTTTTTGAAGCGACGAAACCAATCACGACACGTTGTTTCGCTCAGAGCAGCATCACCGTAAACTTTTTGGAGCTCTCGATGTGCTTCAGCCGCCGTTTTCTTCGAATGAAAGAAGAAAATCAACACTTCCCGCAAATGACGATTATTTGGCACGAAATCAGACATCTTCAAACAACCAAAATATATAACTCTAAACCAAAATCACTGATTTGGCAAAGCGGTTTGTTTACCATATGTCTGAGCTTGGTTTATGACGCTTGAGATGTACAACATTCGACCAGCACTTACTACTGGCGCCATCTATTGCTAAACAGCGGGAACTTAGTTGCGCACCCAATAGCTATGAAATGAGGGAAAACTAAATTCTTGCGCCAATGTACATGAATAAATTGATGAATGAAGTCTTAACTGCTTCAGAATAAATCGATCAACATTATGCCAATATAATTTCATCGATTGTTATTGAATTAATGACACATTTGGAACATAGGCCGAATGAAGGAGTTAGGCTGACATTAAAGCCTGTCCACGTTAAATTTCGGACACTTTTATTTCAGTGTAGATTTTGAATTATTTCACGAATCGCTGAAACGCTTCACTTATAGAACAGCTTTATAACACTTTTCGACACTTTATCTTCGCAAAAAAAAAGAAATTTACTAAGCGCATACAATTTTCCCTCGTTTTATTCCAAGCCAAATGAGACGTAAACAACGAAGTTTCTCATGCGCCATACAACAATGTCTGCATTCTCTCATAAAACAGACTAGATTCAGGCGTTATCTGGTTAAAATTTACATGAAATATCCCATTATTTTCTGCTTAATCAAGCATTCCCTTTATGTGAATTAGATAACGCAGAAAATTCAATGTTTCTTTTTATCTGTATTGTGGTATATAATGGCGTCGCATCAAGTGGAAGTGCGCAAACGCATTTTGTAAGAACGGCAGCAAAATCCGAATTTATCGGTACGCGATCTTGCCAAAAAATTAAAATAACCGAAAAGTCATTTGACCAGCGCTTCACTGTGGATCGGAAGGTTGAATCGAGAATCGATAAGTATGCTCCCGACAAATGGACTAGAAGGTGGTAGCCATTATTGAGAAAAATCCCAATCTTTCTGTGCGAAATGTGGCTCGCAAAGTTGGGAAGTCAAAATCATACGCACAAAAAGGGAAGCAGAGGCAAGCACAGAAGGCGTACAAAGTGAAAAAGGTGCCCAACCGTGATGGCAAGCAAAATTTCACTAGAAAAGTCGTGCTAAACACCAATTTTTTGCAAACATTTTCTTGTATCATAATGAACGACGAAAAATACGGACTTTAAGATTTTAAACAGCTTCCGGATCTGGCCTTCTCCTTTCCGGACAAAGGAGGGGTTCCAAATTCCCGAAAAAGTATTTTATTTGGCAGGCCATATGCAAATGTGAACGAAAATCTAAAAATGTCATCTCTACCGGCAATATCAATAAGGATGTGTAGGAGAGAGAATGTCTGCAAAAGTGTCTGCAAAAGCGGTTGCTACCGTTTATCAGAAGCTACGGCTCTCCAGCACTGTCTTGGCTTGATTTGGCCTCTTGTCACTATGCGAAATTCGTCCTGGAATGGTATAAGGTACAAGAGGTCAAATACATGCCAAAACAGCCAATCTGTCCAGAAATTTGCCCAATAGAGAACTGTCCAGAAATTTGCCCAATAGAGAAGTACTGGGCATCAGTTAAGCGCAAACTCTTCGATACTAAAAAGAAAGAAAATGGCACCTATGATCGCCACGGCGGGCGTATCTGAGGATACCGTACGGAACCTGATGGCGGGTGTACCACATACAGTTTTAGAATTTTACAGAAAGAGGGATTAACATCTTAATCAACTGTTTCTTATGTTGATATAACTTTATTATAGTGACATAAATAATCGGTTTTGTTGAATCATGTGTAAATTTTTTTGCTGCTATTATTTTGATATCCGAAATTTAACGTGGACAGGCTTTACTTCCCCTGTTTGTGATCGGCTACCCCCCAGACTCTATCCCTGCTCATCATCACCGTCTGCAATATCATTGTCCAACAGAGCTTTCATCTACCAGGTACATGGATATACAAGGCACGATCAAGAGACAATAGCCTCTGTTATCACCAGCACAACAACAGTCACCGCGCGTTAGATTAATACCAGCGAAGAAAGGGCATGTTTGTGATACTTCTGGACCACACCACTAAATTAGGCCTTGTGGGGTCAGGGCCTATGCTAAAATCGTGTTGAAATCCGACCTGGAAAGGGTCTCCTATTGGATTTCCTTCCCCTTCCAACAACATCGGTCGATGTCGAACCTGACGAACCATGCATCCCTCTATCGAAATCCTACCTATCGACTCATGAATATGAGCCGGGACCATCGGCTTTACTTCCCTTCCGAAGGAAGACGTGACCAGATTTTTTCGCCTCAGAAAAACCACCGACGTCAACTGAGATTAAACCTAGACCCATTGGGGTGCCAAGTAGCAGTCACGCTTACCACTACACCACCGAGGCCGGCGGGAAGACCCGGAAAGTCTTCGAGTACGTATGTTTCGTCGTTCATTATGATACAAAAATTGGTGTAATGCTCCTTAGCACGACATTTTGCAGTGAAATTTTTTGCTTGCCATCACGGTTGGGCACCTTTTTTCACTTTGTATGCCTTCGGTGCTTGCCTCTACTTCATTTTTTGTACGTATGATTTTGACTTCCCAACTTTGCGAGCCACATTTTGCACAGAGAGATTGGGATTTTTCTCAATGATAGCTACCACCTTCTTGACCATTTGTCGGAAGTATACATCTCGATTCTTTCCACTTCCAACCTTCCAATTCACAGGCAAGCGTTGGTCAAATCATTTGCAAACACAAAACACGGTACTTTTCGCTAGTTTAAGTTTCTTGGCAAGATCACGTACCTATAAATTCGGATTTTGCTGCCGTTCTTACAAAATGCGTTTGCTCACTTCCGCTTGATTCGACACCATTTTACTGAATGTAATAAAATTTTTAACATGTTGTATCCTGCTGTTATATAAGTGAAACGTTTCAGCGATCCGTGAAATAATTCAAAATCTACACTGAAATAAAAGTGTCCGAAATTTAACGTCGACAGGCTTTATTGCTATGTAGTCCTACGTCAATTTTGTGTACAACTCAACTGGGCTGTCCGTTGAAGTTTTTAAATAAAAAAATGAACTATTCATACTATTAGCACTAAATTAACGAGAGTTATTAGCGTTCAAAAACCTTTAGCTTCAGCGTCACGCTCTGATTTTTCAAAACTTAAAAATTATACCCGGTATAGAAAACAAAAACGTAATCCTACATTTAAAGAAAACGTATAAAAGATTTCTCACTTCAATTTCAGCTACATCGCCACCACCCTTCGCTTTTAAGTGATTTTATCGTTGTGTGTAATGTTTTGTTCAGATTACGGAGTAGTAAAATGATGCAAGGGTATTATAAATAGCATCAACAAGGAAAACGTCATCAAGATAGCCTTTTTTCAGGTTTCAATGCTGTAGTCTGAACAAATTATAAGCACGTGGTATTGTTTTCAATTGTTGCACCGTTATATACGTTTTTTCCGTTTCGCTCTTAAAAAACTGTAAACATGTATACTTTCTTCAATTGATTGATCAAAATGTTTGTAGCATTTTCTATAATAAGCATTAAAAGAAAATTTGCACAGAAGATATTACATATTACTTCTTGAATCGCTTTAAAATGTTTGTTACATCATTGTTCATATTTTTCGACAAGTTCTTGAATTATTTCGAATACAGAATTGAAGCAATCCACATTAAATAAAAACATAACAGTTTTGATTGCCAACTTCAGAACAATTTCAACATCACTACCGAACGTTTGCACATTCAAAGAGAAGCGCAACAATCATAAAACCCAGCAGAATTTTTAAACTGTGCCATTGGGAATGTGCCCCCGCTCGTACTATGAACCAATTGAAACTCGTTTCCACTAGGAATGTTGTGTTTCCAGTTCTTTCAGCAGCTCGGATCCAAAGCCAACCTCTTGGCAAATATCTCGGTTGGAAAGTGGAAAACTGCGACCATTCATTTTATGCAAAGTGCTATTTTCTTCGATATCATCCACATGGAATGATGCTTCCCTGTATAATTCTACGATTAATTTGCTTGAAATGTTGGCTCATTGTACAACCGGGCTTTGGAAGTAGTTGTCAAGACAATTTCTGACGCATGGATAGTGAATCTGCTCATTAGTGGCTCTCAACTTATGGTTTGAAACTACATAAGTTACTAATTGAGATGTTTCAATGCCAGGACTATTCTTGCAATATTATATGGCAAATCCGAACTTTTTACTAAAATGGCTTTTTTTTTGCGGATCGTTAAAGCAGAAACCATCTATACGTTTGTAATCTCTTCTCAAATAGGATTGTCGCAGCAAAGGACAATGTTGTATTGTGATGAATGACATTGTCGAATGCAAGGATTAACTAGGTTTATGTTCGTCCAAAAGTACTTCTTCACATAACAAAAACCGAACGTCAATGAAATTTCAAAACGATTTCCAAAAGACAGCATTAACGCATCAGAAGATGTTTTGTGTTGCTGTCTTTGTGTTTGACACCAAATTAAATTGACTGGTGAAAGAAGCTATAAATGCATGCAACTGAAAAGTTGGACGTTGTGCAGGGTAAATATTAGGGTGTCCCAAAATCGCACCTTGTCAGGAAACCTGGAGGTTCACCTTCCTAATGATAGCTCAGGGTGACACAACAAAACTCTGCTATGACGATAACGCTGGGAAAGTCCCTTTTCCATTCCAAAACATACAAACCCTCGAAAATTCGAAAAACTCAATCTTTTATTATTTTATGAATATTGTGCTTTATGGCAATTTGTTTGATGCAGTCTACGTCTTTGTTCTCTATATTTTGAGGCACTTTACCAGTACGTAAAATGAGAGCGTGCAAAAGACGCAGACCTGCCTTTGCCTTTGATGTATGATATGTACTACCACCCATTGTAGCACGGAAACTAAGTCCGACAGCAATGGGCCCTCCCCTCTGTTAGACTTGATCAAGCTTTAAAAACCTCTGATTATCCTAATCATGCCGTTGTATGAAGGGCCAAAAAGGGGTTGGGTGGATCGATATGCAACATCACTTATACGTATCCACAGGGATATAAAGAATCTCCTTCCAACAACAAGATTGAACAATTGGTCAAAAGAGCAAGCTATCTGACATGAGGATGCCCCAATGGGCGGGGAGAAGAGCCCGCCCTCTATTCACAAACTGTTAGCAATGGGGAGTTGGCATTCCCACTCTCCCCATCCAGAGTGCTTCAATCGGGTGCCCTGATGGTCCCTCCCATTCCCATGAAATATTTATATAATGGTGTATATATTTATGTGAATGAAAGAGCATTCGTATCTATAATATATATTTTTATTAGGTTGATCCTGAAATTCAAGAAATGTTGTATAGTGTTAAAGTGTAGAGGTCTGTGGTTCGCGCTTAAGCACGTTTTTTTACGTTCGTTTTCAGCGATAGCAGCATTTCACCAAAATCTTGATTTGAGGTATCCTGAAAAAGTTTATTAAATCTATTGAGATTTTACAAAACTAACATTTATACATTTTAATTTACTGTTGCCATGGTAACTATTTCTACTAGATGCTGATTTTAAATAGCAATCCGCTTTTATTTTTGCTGACCTAATAGTTATTGATACCGAGTTAGGAATGGGAAGATTCAAGTGGAAGGGAGTTAAAGATAAATGGGCAAAAAACAATAAGTAATGTTTTAATCATCTTTGAAGTAAAATCAATAAAACAAATTACCAAGTATAATAATATTGTGAGTTATGATCAAGTAATGACAGAGGTTGAAATGTAAAATCAAACACTAGCCAAATGGCACACAGCGCTGCATGAATCAGATCAGCTCAGAATTGGTAAAAAGTCCATTTGTAAACCGGAAATGAAAAATACATTCAGCAATAAGTGCAAAAGCCTACCACAGCTGTAATTTTCTGCGTTATATACTGGACATATAAGGAATGCTAGATGTCATAAATTGAATGTATGTTTCGTGTTTAAGCCAGATACCGCCTAAATCAGGTTTGTTGTATGAAAATGTGACGGTCATGATATGATGGAAATAATACGATGTTGTAAAGAAATACTACATAATGTACATATAATAATTAAATGCCGCTATTTGCCTCTTCCGATGCGATGTTAGATGATTGAAACTCTAAAAAAGCGAAAATTCCAACGTGATATAATGAAATAAAGTTGATCACCTGGCATCCTAGCAAAATAGCAAAGAAAATTTAAGCAAATAAATTTCATACGAGTATGATTACTGCCCAAAAACGGAAACTCAATAAATCCAAAAAAAAAAAAAAATGAATGACAGGAAATTCTCCGATAACTCTTTTTTTCCTACTGTAAAATAGAAAAGGTAGGCTCATAAACAATGTTAGTTTTTTATTATTTTATTTGGCGGAGATTTTTTTTTTTTTTTTTTTTTATTTTTTTTTTTTTTCCCTCTTAAAAAAAACGTAAAAACCATCCTATCTTTTCAAATACACAACGTGAGTTAGGTGGGCCAAAACTTACAACGATGCAAATGCGAAGCAGGAAATAGCATTGAATAATATTGTGAAGGGATGTTATAATATAAAATGATAATAACAATTATATTTGTAATGTCTGCATGTCTACTGATCCTGCTGCAATTGTAGAAGGACTTGCATTATCATAGCCACGGGGGAAGAAAACAATTCAAAATTATTATACAATACTTGGGAATTCCATGGATGATCTGAAATTATATACCGTATCTTATACATTTTTCGTGGTAGGGTAAGATTTCAGCATGCTACTTCACCGGGGTCACGCTGCCTACATCGCCTTGGTGCGGCTGCCACCTAATGTATAGTTGACGCGATACAGCGTTTCTTACTTAACCGCCCGGACAGACGCTGTTTGAGCCGCACCTCCTTGGTGGACAGTCGCTCGGCACGCACCGCCTCAATCTAGCTGAAGTCAGAAGGACAACAGTGCCCGGCTGCACTACCAGCTAAGTACGCAACCCTTAGCTGGCGGTCTTTGTCATCTCCTGACCCGTGGAAGCATGAGGTAGGAACTTGTGAGGACCATAGCTATGTTGCGTGGACGCACGCTCCATCCCAGGTGTGATACTCACCATTTTGCAGCCCCCCTTCCTTTTTCTGGCGTCCCTTTTTTTTTTTTTGATCCAACCACCCCGCTGACCGCACTGCGTTTTCTTTCCGTTTTTTCCCGCGGGTTGTTTTTGGCGGCACCCCCCCACCGCCACCTCCAACCCCTTTTTCATTTTTAACCCACAAGTAACCATAGGCAATTTTCCAAAAAACCCCAATTTATGGGTGTAAAACCCAAAATTTTAAAAACTGTATTTTGACCATTGCATGAAAAGGTAACACATGCATGTGAATTGATCAACTCTATCTAGTCTTTTTACGCGTAGGTTTCATAGTAAAAGTGGAACATATCACCTGTGTAAAAAAAAGACCTTAGTGTAATTTGAACAACTTATTTTGTTGTTAGAAATTATTAGTATTTATAAATACATAATTGGGAATTGATCACTTTTCGTCGATTATAACCTCTGTTTTCTGAATGGTCAGGAATGTAGGTTTTCAATGCCTTAAAACAATTACGGGTCATAGCTTTCTTATAATATGTACTGGAATTTTTTATTAAAAGCCACTTTGATCTACTAAATTAACTTTAATACATTAAAATCCTTATTTCCGGGTGAAATAGATCACCCACTTAATTAATGTACTGTAAAATGTAAAATATTTGTGAACGTCGCAAGGCTGCTCTAGGATAAACGGTTTCTCATCAGTCAAAATGTATCAAATGCATCAGAGCTCTATCCAATCGCAATTGCTGGGACGTTTTCGAACACCCTGAACCTTACGTTTTTTAAAATGCCTTGAATCCAATGTCATATTGTACAATATTGTGATCGATCGGTAAGATATATTCACGTTTAATGCCTTTCTCCGTAATGTAAGCCGCCCTTAGCGTTGGATGTGCTCCCTCACGATTTTTATGGTTGTGGAAATTAATATAAGGCCAATCGAACTCGCATGTTCCTCTAGAACCATAGGATTGTAAAAAATCTCGCTAATCGCAAAATTAGTGGATGCAACTGTTACTGTAATCAATTGCTAATCGATCGGAGGCTGTTTCATTCAAATTTATTGTGAATTACGAAGTTGTAGTCATTTTTCGAGTAGGAAATTGTGGCAAGCAGGTTTTTTTACTTTTGGTTTGTTTTCCCTTGCCTTCATTCCCCATTTTTTCCACTTTCAATGCCTCGCACATATATTAGAATGGCCTTTCACAACAACAAAATTATCGCCAATACTGTTTGCTTTATTTTGAATTTCTTTAAAAATTTCACCTTTCACTTTCCGCATAAAAATAATATTCTGATTAAAGATGAATTCGTTACTATTGGTTATCGGCTTCATTCCACATCGAGCGCTGAGCCGGACTAGGCGTGCCGTGTCTTGTCAGAACACGTGATCCCAAGCGTTTGTAAACGCAGTGTAAAGCAGATAGCGTTCGAGTTTTCGGAAGCTGCTTGCATAAACTGAGCTTTATTGCAACGCAGTGAATCAAAATCGAAGTGCAATTGTTGGGGGGAGGGGTTATGTCACACCAAGTCTCGACAGCAAACACAGTTTTTAGGGTGTAGTAAGCTTCAAGCTGAAACATAGTTTTATTTATTATGCACGTTTCGCTTAGTTTAAGTTAGATTGTAATTACTTACAATTTTAGTGGACGTTATCGTCGAAAGTAAGAAATCTTATCAAGGATCCACGTTTTCCTGGTTGCTGTGAACCGTAGATTGTAAGTTAGGTTTTAAGTTTAAATAGGTTTAATTCAGAGTACTTACAATAGTTTTAAGAATCAATTAACTAGATTTAGGCACAATTCAATAGCTTATCAATAATTCTTTATAACAGTAACGTATATTAAGGCAAATTTAAGAAACAGTTTTAGGCACGTTCGATGATCTGGCGAAACAAGCGAAAACAATGGAAATTATTCATTAAATGAGCGTTTGACGTTTCTTCCGCTCTCCCGTCACACATGACACTCGGTTCAGCAACGGCCTGCTGAAAAGCGTCTCACTCCACTTCGACGGCGTCGCTGCAACGGGAAGTGTTGCCGTCACATACCCCCGCCTAAACCTAGGTGTTGTTCCGGATGTCCTGGAGGTGCAATAGGTTTACGTTCCTCTCCGACGTCCAACACTGCCAGCTTTACTGCAGGTCGCCGTAGGATGCCACTCGGTGTTCGTACTAATGCTTGACGAACTCTTCCGTCACGGCCAACGAAGGTTTTCTCGATCCGTCCTCTGATCCACTGACTTCGCCCAGTGCCGTTCAGGACCAGCACCAGGTCACCCACTTCCAAATCCTTGACCTCGTCGAACCACTTACTTCGACGAGTTATGACCGGAAGATACTCCTTAATCCATCTCCTCCAGAATTCGGCGACGATATATTGAGCCATCTTCCAGCTGCTACGGAATGTAGCGTGTACTTCGACATTAACTGCTGGTTCAATTTTGTTGCCGGTTGAACTGCCCAGTAGAAAGTGGTTGGGTGTCAGCGATTCCTGGTCCGCAGACTCCAGCGGAATGTATGTGAGTGGCCGTGAATTCACCAACGCTTCTGCCTCGAAGATGATGGTCTCTAGGGTCTCGTCACTAGGTTTCCGTGGATATTCCAGTGCACTGCCGATTGCTGATTTCACGGACCTTACGAGGCGTTCCCACACTCCACCCATGTGTGGCGCTGCAGGTGGGATAAACTTCCAATCAGTTTGAGTGTTGGTAAACGTGGTTGCCAAGACCTCGTTCCTTGCCGCTATCTCCTCCTGTAGCTGTCGGTTGGCTCCTTGGAAACACGTGCCGTTATCCGAGTAGAACACCGCCGGTGATCCGCGTCGGCATACAAATCTCCGTACAGCCATAACACACGACTCCGTAGATAGGCTATGCACTACTTCCATGTGCACGGCGCGAACGGTAAGGCAGGTAAATAAGGCGATCCAGCGCTTCACCTGGCAACGACCCACCTTAACTAGTACTGGTCCAAAATAATCGACGCCAACGTACGTAAAGGGGCGTATGAACGGCTGTAGCCTTGCCTCGGGAAGTGGTGCCATAACAGGCGCTTTTGGAAGGACCTTGGATATCCGACACCATGTGCAATCTCTTGCTACCCTTTGAACAAGCGATCTCAGCTTCGCGATTTCGAAGCGTTGCCGCATTTCGTTTACCACGGTTTCGCGGTTGGCGTGGCGAAAGCGACGATGATATCAATCAGTGATCAGGACCGTCACCGGATGATGTTTAGGGAGAATAACAGGGAATTTTGCATGGAATGGAAGGAATTTCGCCGCTCCAATGCGGCCTCGCATTCTCAGGACACCTTGTTTGTCCATAAAAGGCCAGGTCTTGTAGATGCTACTGGATTTAGGAACGGTAGGATGCTTTGCTTCTGGGTTGCCGCTTGTCTCTTTCAGCAGGATTCTCTCTTCCGGGAAGACTTCCGTTTGCGCCATCTTCAATAGCAAAATATCTGCTCGCATGAGTTCAGCCTGGGTGAGTATCTCCTTCCGTAGACTTTGTCCCACATTCTTTCGACGCAGGCCGTCAATGAAGCGGATGACGTATGCGGTTGTGCGCTGCAGTTTCGACCATCTGCTGAATCTCGAGTAATCTATCAAAGGTTCACATTTCCAGTGCGCCTGGATACGTCGAACTTCTTCGTGAGTCGTACCCACGATCGGTTGTTCGGGCCATAACTCTTCGGCACCGTGTAGGAACTCGGGTCCTGTGAACCAAGGACAGCTGAACTCCAGGTTTGGACCACTCTTCCACTTCGTGGCATCGTCGGACACGTTCATCTTGGATCTTACCCATCTCCAATCTTGCGGATCACTCAAGGTCAGGATTTCTCCAACTCTTACGGACACGAACTTGTGGAATCTTCGGTGATCAGATCGGATCCATGCCAGTACCGTCGTAGAGTCACTCCAGAAGAACCGCTGTGATACAGATAGCGTATGGTATTCAAGTACAGCCGTTAGGAATCGCACTCCCAGAACTGCAGCTTTCAGTTCAAGCCTTGGTGTTGACAGAGTCTTCAGAGGGGCCACTTTACTTTTGGCTCCTACCAGTGCCATCTGGACGACGCCTTTATGTACCAGTCGGAAGTATACAGCACACGAGTAGGCAACATCGCTGGCATCCACGAAAGTATGGACTTGCAGATCATCGGGGTTTGTCGGAAACGGCGAGAAGTAACATCGGGGTATCCTCAATTGTCCCAGGTTCGGAAATAGACCAGTCCATTGTCGCCACTTCTGAAAGATGTCTTCGCTGATTGGCTGATCCCAACCCGTTCCCGCAGCCCATGTTCCTTGAATGATTACTTTTCCATGGACCAGGAAATGTGAGACGAGCCCGAGTGGATCGAAAAGACTCATCACGACCTTGAGAACTTCCCGCTTGGTGGGTACGTGGCCGTCATCCAGGATTTGTCGAAGATCTTCGCGTAGATTGAAGTTGTATGAAAAGCTGTCATCCGCAGGGATCCAATTCATTCCAAGCACGGATTCAGAAACTCCTGCCCGATCCAACGCTAGGTTTTTTGGTTCATCAGGAGTCGTTTCCCCAATTTCGCAGAGAAGTTTCGCCGAATTCGAACGGAACCGGCAGATCTCGAAGCCACCCATCGAATGTACATGGATGACCTCCTTTACCACTTCAACGGCTTCCTTGACGGTCATAAAGCTGTCCAAATAATCGTCCACGTACTGGTTTTTAACAATAGCAGTGGCTGCACGTGGATATACGTCAGCGAAGTCCTGGGCATTCATGTTCTTAGCATATTGTGCAGAAGCAGGCGAACATGTCGCCCCGAAAGTAGCTACGTCCATGACGTAGATGTCGATAGGATCTGAAGGACAGTTTCGCCAGAGAAAGCACTGTGCCAAACGATCTTGCATGCGGATTAGGAGTTGGTGGAACATCTCCTTGATGTCACCACAGATGGCTACTGGAAATTGACGGAAACGGCTGAGAACTGCTGGTAGAGGTGTCAGTAGGTCAGGTCCCTTCAGGAGTTTTGAATTCAAAGAAACCCCATTCGCCGTCGCTGCTGCGTCCCAAACCAGCCTCACCTTGTTGGGTTTTTTGGGATTTTGCACGACTCCTAAGGGTAGGAACCACATACGCTTCCGATTCGCATTCTTCAACTCTGCATCGGTTGCCTTATGCGCGTAGCCTTTCTGCATGTACTGCGCTATTTGCTCACGGACCCGCGCTAGCAATGAAGAATCCTTTGCAAGCTTCCGCTCTAGAGACTGTAGACGCCTGACTGCCATTGGGTAGCTATCTGGAAAGTCCGGATCATCGTTGCGAAACAGAAGTCCGGTTTCGAAGCCACGGTCTGTGCGCTTCGTCGTCCGTTCCAAGATACTTCTCGCGCGAATGTCTTCGTTTGACTCCAATACTTCACTAGGTCCTGCTACACCAGCATCTTCAAGCGCAAAGTAGTCACGAAGTTGATTGTTTAGCTGGTGGTCCGGATCAGTCGCAGGTGTCTCATGAAACTGAACAACTGCTCGTTGTGCTGGTATGCCAGTAACACACCCGTAGATGCTCCAACCCAGTCGGCACTTCGCTGCTATCGGATCCATCCTACTACCTTCACGCAATTTCAGGGGAACTCCAAGACGAAGGTTGTCCAACCCAATCAGAAGCTTTGGTTGGATCAGATCGTAGTCCTTCACAGGAAGTCCACGCAAGTGTGGATATCGTTTACAAAGCTCCTCGTACCTCATCGTTTGGGAAGGCAATACCAAACTGCTAACAGTTCTAACTTCACAGAGCTTGTGACGGTTCTGACTGCTTTCTCCAGAGATTTCTAGTTGAACTCGTTGTGACTGTGGTTCCTTACGAGTTACCTTACCCGTCCACTGCAGAGTTAATGGTTCTACCGGTCCGGATACGCCCAAACGATCAGCAACACCTTCCTCCAGAAGTGTGGTCGACGACCCCTCATCGATGAAAGCAAATAAAACCTCTGTCCGCGCCCCCGCGTACAAAACTACTGGAAGCACTCGAAACATGGGGCAAAGACTGCTGCTCTGCGTGACATGATTGGCGGAAACATTTGGGAACGATTGAGCGGAATGAGAGTGGAGAAGAGTATGGTGTTTTTGGCGGCAACCCTCAATCCCACACCCCTGCCAGGACTTGCACGGCCATTTGCCGTGACTATTCAGGCACGTACGACACAGGCTTTTCTGTTGAACGATTTTCCACCGTTCATCGATGTTGAGCGATTTGAAGCGGTGGCAATCTGCCACCCGATGTCCCTCTCGTTCACATGTAGCGCATGTCTTACCTGGTTTCTTCTGGTTTACCGATGGGCTTGAGGTCGCCGGGGAAGAGGAAGGCATCGATGAATGAGCGTGTATCAATCCTTTTTCCTTGGTCTTCCCTTGATCGCCTTTGCAGTTTCGACTGAAACTTGGTAGCTCGAAGGACACTTGACTTGCTGCAGACAACAATCCTGACATAAAGTCGCCGAAAGTTGCCAACGTCGCGTACGGTTGCTTACTTTTGTAGACTGCCCACTCCATCTTCAATGAACCAGGAAGTTTCTCAACGAGCTCCTGCATGAGCACCGGGTTGGCCAAGTGCGTGAACTGGCTAGCTGCCCTTAAGTGGTCAACGAGATTCTGAAAAAATTAATCACTGTTTCAAGGCGGTCATGTCGTGGTGCTGGGGCTCGATGAACCTTTTCAATCAGCGATCGAATAAGAAGCTCTGGTCTGCCATACAGAAGAAGAAGCCGGCTTCGCACCGATTCGTAAGCATCTTCTTTAAGCATCTTTGAAGCCGAATCAGGTTTTCAGCATCCGTAAACCCACAGGCTGCCGTTGACTGCTCGAAGCTACAGATGAATATCGGCCAATCTTCGGGATTGCCGGAAAATATGGGCAATTCTTTCCCCATTACCTGTCGGGCTGCCAGCTGGTTTGCATCCAGTGCCGTGGGAAATGCACCAGTTCTTCCTTGATTCACGTTCATTGGATCAACCATGGGAATACCAGTGGGAACCGTGGGATCGTAGACTCGCGGTGGTTGACTCGGAGCCGGTTGGTGTTGATGTGTGTTGGTTTCTGCGTGGTGCATTACAGGTTCTCGGCAAGTTGTTGGTCGACGATGCATTTCACCAGCGAACGGAACCGAGTTGTTGAACGGACCTGGTTGATGGTGTGCAGGACTTGTGTTCTGAAATTGCATCGGTTGTATCGGATTGGGAAGCATTGAGTGATGATTATACTGTCCGTTAGTGGCAGAGTATTGACGAATCATTGGGACGTTAGTCGACAAAGCGTGAACATCATTGGCAGGATGAGATGAGGTGTGACGTTGGCCATCGGTTTGCATTGGCGGGTTTGGTCTGACTAACGGTGGTGCGTCTCCGGAAACCATCAGCGAGGCAGGTATTTTACCTCCATGTGATTCGAGAGAACATTGTTGCAACCAGTTGGATACCCGTTCATCAGAGTCGGGAATCGATTCACCTCTGCTGCTACACTCACTCAATCGTCGGATTAAGCTCTGCTTTTTCTCCAAGGACTCCTTCCTGACCGACTGCTGCATTTGCTGGAACTCCCTTTCATACTGCAATTTCAACTGCCGCAGCTTCGCTTCTTCTTCCATTATCGCCTTCTTTTCCTCCAGACGACGCAACTCTTCCTCCATTTCCTTCTTCCTCAATGAATCTTGCGCTTCTAATTCCTGCTCTTTCCGGATCTGTTCTTCTTCCGCCAGTTTCAGCTCGTTCTGCAGACGTATGGCACGGGTACTCGAGGTCGTGCTAGGAACAACTGATCGGACATTATTGGATCCTTTATGGAACTGATTTGTTCCGGATTTGGCCACTGATGAACGGAGACTTTGATCTGTCGGTGGGGGTTTTAATTGTCTTACCGACGTTGCTCCATCGACGATTTGTTTTGATGTGCACCTCCTGCAAACATACGGCTTGTCCTTCACCGAATCATCCACTCCTGCGCAACCGAAATGTTCCCAGAGTCGGCAGCTGTCACAGGCTACCCATTTCTCACAAGAGGTATCTGCCCGGGTACAGGATTGACAGCTATTTCCTGTGGGTCCTTGTGTTCCTCCATTCCGATCCCCGTGGATAAAATTCTTGAAGATTTTGTTGGGGGGAGGGGTTATGTCACACCAAGTCTCGACAGCAAACACAGTTTTTAGGGTGTAGTAAGCTTCAAGCTGAAACATAGTTTTATTTATTATGCACGTTTCGCTTAGTTTAAGTTAGATTGTAATTACTTACAATTTTAGTGGACGTTATCGTCGAAAGTAAGAAATCTTATCAAGGATCCACGTTTTCCGGGTTGCTGTGAACCGTAGATTGTAAGTTAGGTTTTAAGTTTAAATAGGTTTAATTCAGAGTACTTACAATAGTTTTAAGAATCAATTAACTAGATTTAGGCACAATTCAATAGCTTATCAATAATTCTTTATAACAGTAACGTCTATTGAGGCAAATTTAAGAAACAGTTTTAGGCACGTTCGATGATCTGGCGAAACAAGCGAAAACAATGGAAATTATTCATTAAATGAGCGTTTGACGTTTCTTCCGCTCTCCCGTCACACATGACACTCGGTTCAGCAACGGCCTGCTGAAAAGCGTCTCACTCCACTTCGACGGCGTCGCTGCAACGGGAAGTGTTGCCGTCACAGCAATATATCATCGATCTCAACCCAGGTGCATCATAGTAGCAAGCGCAATTCGGCCGATCAGTGAAGGTTGTTTTTAACGCTGGCTAAGTATAATTGAATAGCTCGGTTCGAAGTGAATAGCAATTTTTTTATAAGCATTTAATTCAACAATTTTTTTATAAGCATTTATGTCAATTGATTGGTAAAGGTTTTTTTTGTTTTGGTTTTTTTTTGTGATTGTGCTCTTTGTTGTGCATAGTTATGACCTCTACGGAGGTCAAAGTAACACGAATAAAACACTACCATCCGTTCTCAACCTTGGATTGTCTTTTTTCGGCCCAAAGATAAACCGTTGAAAACTCTCGACATTTCGAGAGAATTTCTGCGTAAGTATCCTGGTGTCTCGATACATAAAGAGAGGTTTAATAGGCTGCGTGTAGAACCGCCGAATTTTGAAATAGCTAATAACATTGCTGACCACGAATTATTCAATATCGAATAGTGTGGATATGTCCCTTCGCGAGATGTGGAGATCGATGGCGTCGTCTCCGATGCGAGTCTGTCTGTCGAGGACTTGAAACGAGCTTCTGGTTGCTTCAACAACTCTAAAGTCGCTCGTGAGCTTGTAACTATACTGGATGTAAAGCAACTATATTCAGCATCGTTGCAAGACGAAAAAAAAATTATAAACTTGCAGACTTGTTTTGGGTGACTCGGGTGACTTTCGCCGGTTTTGTTCACCCGAACTTTGTTAAGTTAGATGGAGCTTTTTTCCCAGTGCGCCTTTATAGACCGAGGGTATTCATTGTACAAACTGCAAAAGATTGGAGCATTCGGCCAGTCATAGCAGCAACAAATTTCGTTGCGGCAAGTGTGGTGAAAACCACACAGAGGATTCTTGCACACAAACTGTGCAAAAATGTATTTATTGTGGTGAGAATCCTCACCATTTGCAGGAGTGCCCGCAATACAAAAGGCATTCTGATAATGTGCAGCGTCCTACAGAATCCTATTTCTATGTTCCTCAGTCCAACCCATCCCCAAAAAATGTCACCTATTTTAACCTAGGGTAAAGAGCGAGTAAACGGTCCAAGTCCTACTAACCCTAGCATTAAGCCACTCATTATAATAAACAACAATGAATTAGGGAACGTCCATTAATTACGTCACGCAAAAATTGACTTTTTAGTACCCCCCCCCTTTGTCACATTTTTTGTATTAACCTTCGAATATTTTTGTATGGATCGTAACGTTTTCTCAAACCCCCCCACCCCCCTTACTGCGTGACATAATTAATGGACCTTCCCTTATCGGCTCCGTCAAGCTAACACAAATGAGCCTCCCAAATAAATGAACTAGCTAAAAAAAAACTTCGGCTTGGATCCGGTGGCTTACTAGTTAATTTTGACTCGTAGTTTTGATTGGGTATGGTGTAAGCTTATATTATATTGACGGATTCGTGGTCATGCGGTAAGCGACTTCATTGTCTTCCAAGCGCTTGTGAATGACACGAAGTTTGGGTTTGATTTGTGCTCCTATCATTAATTTTACTGAGTGTTAGGTGTTGTTGGTTATATTCACGTTAAAATTTCAATCTGTGCAAGCTCTGGTGATTGACGGGGTGATTGGTTTGGAAAACACAGAAAGAAAGTATACAGTTAAAAACCTGAGTGACACTGCATGATCTTGTCGGGAAGATGCAGTTAAAGCTCTATAAGTTGGATATACAGCTATTTAAAACACTTTGATTGAAATATCTAACAAAGCAGATGAGAAAGACATCGTGAAGAATGAAGCTATAGTTTTGTGCAACAAAATGTCACTTCTCGAGACAGCGCTCTATATCCAGTTTTGGCATGTCATCTTAGAAAAGATCAATGCAACAACTTTATTGTTGCACAATTCTAAAAGCTGCCGACGCACCCTTGACGAGTCTGAAGGAAAATGTAAGTGTGAAATGGGACAAATATTATGAATCGAAAGGCGAACGAATGTCTGGGAGTGAAAATTACAAAGCCGTTCGAGCACGAGTGCCAAACGTACGGCTCAACCCACCTGGTTCAAGGAAACCAGATACATCGAAGCTTCCACCAGGAGAGAAATTTAAAACCGAATCGGTTCTACCAGTGATCGATCAGCTGGTCAATTCTCTCGAAGGCCGAACAGTGGCTTATCAGCAGATATGCGAACGGTTTGGGTTTCTGTCTGACATCTATTTTAGTCCTCCTGAATTAGAGCTTACCGCAGAGAGCCTAGTAGCCGCTTATCCGAATGATTTGGAACCGGGATCAGGAAAAGAGCAGATCCAGCTATTTTCTTTCGCAAAGCAATCTAACATCCCAGAAAATGCATCAATTCAATTACATTTGTACAACTTTATTCTGGATAACAATATGCGTGTTGCATTCCTCAATGCAGAAGTTGCTTTGCGAATTTATTTGAGCTAAATGATTACAAATGCAACTGGCGAAAGATCATTTTCGAAGATAAAGCCTATTAAGAACAGGTTGCGTACGACCATGAACAATGAACGGTTTTTTAAACTTGGCATTGCTGAGTTGTGAGTTTGATGTTCTAAAAATTTGAATATTGATTTTAAAATTGATAAGTTTATAGAGAAGAAGTCTCGTAGAAAGATGTTCTGAAGATGTTTTATTTATGACTGTAAATATCATAATATCCAGTGTCTTAAAAATAAATGATTGAAAAAACGATTTTGTTTCATTTCAAGGACCACCACACACAACTGACCGAGGGCCCCCATAATCGTAAATCTGGCTTTGGCGTATCTTATATTCATTGATGCTTTTGCAATGACAAAAGTTTACTAACCCAAGAAAAGCGTATCAATCCATGATGACTGATAAACAAAAATTATTTCTTGAAAAGAAAACTCTACATTGCCATTAGGTCTAGTTTTTATTTTGAACGTTGACAATGTGCAATTTCCAAATGGTTAATACATTTTAAAAGCCTTAGCGTTCTACAATCCAAATGATCAATTCGTCAGTTATCCTCTAAACTTCCAATGCAAAGACAGGAAGTTATCCTCGCTAAGTAATACACATTTCACATTCCCTGGTTTTGTGCAAATCATGTCTGCCACCTTTCAACCTACAAAACGACAGCTCCCTCGGCGAATGTTTCAGCAAACACATGAATAATCAATTTAAAAAAGTTAACCTACCCAGACACACATTTCGTCGTGTTTCATTTACAAAGGTTTTAAAGGTTGCAAAATATCAGCATCGTCATTCTGAGACGGCAATGTTGTTTTGATAACATGGACATCTACCGATAATTTATTTAGAAAAGAAAATCAACCATAGCAAATAAACACTACTTAACGGAAGTAAAACATATTTTTCAACTGTTGGTTGTGTTTATTTGCATTTATGAAATTTGCATATATGCCACAGAGTCTGCATGGTAAGAGTAACATGCATCGAAAAATATCCGTGTTCATGTTTTGCTCAAAAATGTTCAATAACGAATATTCAAACATCGCAATTCAAGCAATTTTTGTTATTAGTTTGGAAAACACAGTAAGCGAATAAAACGACCTTTATGTATCATCTCATATTAGACGTAGATATACCAAACTGCTGACGAATGACCAAAATGATTAGGTATGTTGTGTTTAGCGATTTTTTCTCGGGTCACGTACTCACGCATCAAAAGTTATGAGCTTCTAAAAAAAAGCAAGAAAAGGTGTGATCACGTCACCATATCTCAAAGATTCTTATGATTTCACTCGTATTTTTCTTCAATTTTCTATTCTGATCACGTAGCAACCACACTGCATGGCAGTTCAAAAAGGTTTCTCCTGGGTAGCAATATTTGTTCCACCGCGACACTTATTGATTTTAACAATCATTGATGAATAAATCCTGATGTTAAATTCATCTAGTTTCCCTGAAGCACGCCGTTTAAGATAGGAACAGGTGTTGTTTTTTTTATTCACCGAAAAAAACTGCCTACGTCACTGTAGATTTAGTTGTTTCCATATTAATGAGGGTATGCTGGTAATTTTTCTCAAAACTGTTTGCTCTAGCAGCTTCACATACTGGAATCAAAACTATCGAAGCGAAGCTTTCTTTCTATTATATTTCATTCGCACTGTAATCGTTAGCTCTGTTTCAGCACGTTGAAATATGTCATTCAGTAATAAATAGTTTTTGAAGTTGTGGAATATTTGTAAATTTGTATTGGTTTAAAACTTTTGGAAAACGACATAACAACGATGTATCCATTAATAGGGCTTGTTCAGGTAGTGATTGTTCTCTTTTTTTCATAAAATAGTTAATTTTATTCTGGCCAAGACGACGAATTTATAATACAAAATATATCGTATTCAATCAATACAAAGCCGTTATAAAGATAGAATACAGCATCAGTTCTGTTGCGAAGAATTTGTGGATATTTATATCGTTTGTTTTCTGCACGTATATATAAAGATATATATATATATATATATGTATAAAAAAAAAAAAAAAAATAAATATATATATATATATATATATATATATATATATATATATATATATATATATATATATATATATATATATATATATATATATACAGCGATACCACGGGAAAAGAATAGAGTTGAAAAAAAAGTTGTCCGATTTTGCTCAAAATCGCTTGGTATGTTCTTCATCGATAATAATAAGACCCGTATTTTTTTATTTTTTTATTAGGATGACCATGTTCGATATAGGGTTACCAGAAAAATCGACATTTTTCAAAACAAATTATTAAAAAAAATCATAACTTCTGAATCACTGGGTCGATTTGCAATGTCTTTCTATGAATAGAAAGCTCATTACTTTTTGTTTTTATTAAAAATATTGATTAAAATAATTAATGTACTTAAATTTGCTAAAATGGTCAAAGTATTTGTTTTTTATGATTTTCGAAATGTTGGACCACAACGACTATTTATTTTTATATTTTTTTTTATCAAAATTAAAACATTTTTACATAACATATCAAAAAATCTCAAATGTTCATCGAGCCGTTTTTGAGATAAATTTTTTTGAAAATTTCAAGTTTTTTGCCCATACACACATGGAATGAGCATCATTTTCCAAATTTGGCAACAAGCGCTGTCTGAGAGAATCTTGGGAGGTCGAAATTGGCCACAGGGTCGGGATTGGACCAGGCTCCTCTATATTAAGGAATTGGAGCTCAAATCTCAAAGCTTTTGACTACAAGCAATGGTTTTCTCAGATTACCTTCAATTAAAACTCAGCATTTAATTTGATTATTTAATGATTTTGATTTTGCATAATTCATCAAAAAAAATATTACATAGCAAAATTCTTACAATTTAGCGCACTTTTCTTCATCTGAAAACGAAAACCGTTTCACGATAATGTAATTTTCACTTTGTGGCTTAAAGTAATGAAACGATTGTGTCCCAGAGATTTGTTTTACACGAGTATAACGGTTCTTTATTTTCTTTTCCATTGCATTGTAATCTTTTTCCGAGAAAAACTCGTAATATATTTTGGAATCTACTTTAAAAACAGCCCAAGAGTAAAGTTCGTATGCAGTTGTAATATGATGGCCTTGTAAACTTGCTTTTGAAGCGTTTCGCTTTAGAACACCTCCTAAAGCGTCACAAGGCCCTTTTCCATGGCAAGTGGCAAAAAAGTTCCACTCTGCATTAAGACCGAAGTCCTTGTACATGTGGCACAAATTGAAAGCAGTCATCTTATTTTTGTATTGACTGCCTGATCCATCAGAAAAAAATGGATATTTTTCAGGTGAGGTAGCTTTTTTTTTAATGAAATTCACACAATTTGTTATAAACAGCCGAACGGCAACATGGTTAAGTTTAGTGAATTCTGCGATTGCTATAAAGCTTGTAAACTTTAAATTTTGTGCTTCATCCTTATAATATATGGCAAAAGGATGGATTGTGCATTGAGCGTTTGCCCAATGAAAACCTTGTACAGCGTCCTGAATAACAAAAGAGTAATTTTCAGAGAAGTCAGCAATTATAATGCAGTCAGTTGGTTCCAAATTAATTTTTAGTTGTTTTAAGTAGTTACCTTGTTGCTCTGCAATAAAATTATGCGGAGATAATTCGCTTAATATTTCTAAAAATGTTTCCACAAACTCTTCTGCATCCATTCGCATTGAATTTAGATGACAACGATCTGTTTGCTTCCATTGCTTAAATTCTAAGGAATCGATATTTTCAAGAAAATTCATCAGGTCATTCTCCAGTGTCTGCGTACCCAGGCAAAGATCACAGGCTTTCAACCAACATTTCTCTGTAGGATTTTCACAAAGTATTTTAAAAAACAAGTCATGATACGTTTTTAAATGGTTAGGAATAAATTTCTTATCCTTAAGGGTTTTAAACATTAATTTAACATTCTGATGATAAATGCATACGCAGACAGTATACGTTCCACTTGAATCAGCCAGAATACAATTTTTTGGGCGGCTGCTGGAAAACATTGAAAATCCAATTTTTAAAGTAGGATATTGCTCTTTGAAAATCAAATAAATTTCACGAAGGTTACATAAAAGTAACCTGCGCTGAACATGCACTTTTTCTTCTGCCATATTTTCAATAACGAAATCCCTTTTCCCAGGACATGCTCTGCTTATCTCGTCACTATTATAAAAGTCCCTAACTACAGTTAGAGTATCATCGCTCAAAGATAACATATTTACTCTGGTCTCCGGTGTGCTCATAAAACCTTTTTCAATCTGTAATTCCTTTGCACGTTGAGCAGTTCGTTGCGAAACACCGAATTCTTGCATAATTTTGTATGCAGTCCAGGATTTGGGGAGAGAAGTTAGAATCCTATATCGATCGTTTCTGTCAGATGTTTCATCAAATTTTGCCTTCATCTGTTGAAGAATTTCCTGTCCGTCTCCGGGTTTCTGGGCAGCAGCGCTACCAATTGATTCAGCACTCGTTGATTCCAAAGAAAACAAAGATTCTGAAAACAAGATCGAAAAATATCTCAATTAGTTAGGAACATTTTTATTTGTATAATGTAATACAGATTGTATTCGATTATATGAAGTATGATAGGCAACTGCTCTACAAATTGAGCTATCAGGTCGGATTAGGTAAGATTATACGGAACTGATATTTTTTTAAATTTTCTGAATAATCGAGTACAACTTGTATAACGTAGCAAATCATGACGTCTGAATAAACAAAAAGAAGAGATTATTCTACTTACCAACACTAGGAACAGCGTCAATTTCCGATGATCTAGCGACATTGGGATCGATTATTTCGAAACCACCATTATTGATGTTTGCTGGTGCGGCGAAATTGTTCACTCTAGATGGTCCGGCCACGGCGAAATTAGTGGTGGCTGATGGTCCGGCAACGGCGAGATCATCAAGTTTCGATGGTTCAGAAACGGTGAGTTCTTGATTTCCACATTCTAGATTAACTGCACTTGGATTTGCTGGCTCGTTTTCTTTCTTGATAAAGCGATAAAGTCTGCAATAGCAGGTATTAAAAATGTAGGAACAGCGTTTATCCAATTTTATTCTCCTTTCCGCTGCATAACCATATAGTTTAGGAGTAACTTTCTTGTAACTATTACTCCAAACATGGCAATTTGAGCATTCGTGCTTCATTGTATTAAACGTTTAAAATTAACACTTCAAAAAAAATAAAATAATATAAAATAAAAAATAAAACATTGAAACACTTTTCTCAAATTTTTGCTAGTACACGCGAGCAAATTCCTTTTAATTCTACTGGAAGCTTACTTACAGACTTCGAGTGCTCGACTTGAAGGGAACATCACAGTAGGTCTAGTATTTATAGTAGGTTTGTTGGTACCGCAGTGTGTGAGGTAGGGGAGGTACTTGAGTGTGTTTGTTTGTTTGTTTGTTACCCGCAGTTATTTTGAATTGATGGAAAATGATGCTCATTCCATGTGTGTATGGGAAAAAAAACTTGAAATTTTCAAAAAAATTTAACTCAAAAACGGCTTGATGAACATTTGAGATTTTTTGATATGTTATGTAAAAATGTTTTAATTTTGATAAAAAAATATAAAAATAAATAGTCGTTGTATTATATATATATATATATATATATATATATATATATATATATATATATATATATATATATATATATATATATATATATATATATATATATATATATATATATATATATATATATATATATATATATATATATATATATATATATATATATATATATATATATATATATATATATATATATATATATATATATATATATATATATATATATATATATATATATATATACAGTTGTGTTCAAAATAATAGCAGCGGTTGGTTAAACAAATAAAAAGTGGAATAATTCCAAATTGATGAAATATTCCGAAATATGTTTCACAGTCAACATTTACAAGGACCTTAAATAAACTGACAGTGGGTTTCATTTCAAGAAATTTATTTATTTTTTCTCAGAATTTTTGTTTATTAAAAAAAGTCAGTGTTCAAAAAAATAGCAGTGTTATAAGTTAACCACTAGGAAATCATAAGTATAGCGATAATCGGTTGTCAACTTGTTTTAGCTTTCGAATATACTTTAGTACTTTGTTGCATAACCACTGTTTTTAATAACAGCCAAGCAACGTTTCTGCATTGAGTCCACGAGTGCTTGACATCGAGAGACAGGTATTGCGGCCCAGGAATCGCGAACTACCGACCACAGCTCTTCCACATTTTTCGGCTTGGCTTCAGAAACTGCGTATTTAACATCTCCCCATAGGTTTTCAATAGGATTGAGATCAGGAGATTGGGCTGGCCACTCCATAACCTCAATCTTCTTTGTTTGAAACCATGCCTTAGCTCGTTTACTGGTGTGTTTTGGGTCGTTATCCTGCTGGAATACCCATTTCAGCGGCATTTCCTCCTCAGAATAAGGCAGCATAACTTCATCAAGTATTTTGATATATCCATGTTGATCCATGATGCCAGGTATACGGTATACCGGTCCAACACCATAATAGGAAAAGCATCCCCACACCATAATTTTTGCTCCACCATGTTTTACAGTCTTCACCGTATACTGCGGTTGGTATTCCGTGTTAGGAGGACGTCTAACATATTGACGACGACCCTTTGTCCCAAATAGCACTATTTTAGACTCATCAGTCCACAAAACATTTCGCCATTTTTCTCTGGGCCAATCGACATGGAGCTTAGCAAACTTCATGCGATTTGCAACATGACGTTTTGTCAACAGCGGTACCTTCCGAGGGCTACGGGCATACAATTTCGCTTCCATCAATCGTCGTCGAACAGTAACAGTGCTCACGCTCAGGTTCAGATCATCTTTAACCTTTCTGGACGTCGTATATGGATCAATCCGTGCCAATTTTACAATCTCTCTGTCCATTCTGTTGGAAGTACAACGCTTCCGGCCTCGAGTTTCAACCTTTGCTTCCCATTTTAATGCATTTCTTATCATTTTCGCGGAACATCCAACTGTTTTTTGTATTTCCTTGTAGGACTGACCTTGCCTGATTAGCATTTTTATTGTATTCCGCTGCTCTTCGGTACAATGCTTAGCACGACCCATTATGCTAGGTTAGATACAAAAGTCACATATCTTCATTCCCATCTTATGATTTTGAATACTTACTGGTTGATTTAATGTAGAAAACCTTTCTTAAAATATGGTTGAAAATGAAATTTAGCCAGAAGCAATTACCGCTGCTATTATTTTGAACAGTTCAAAATGGACGTTGCAGCATTGAATCTGCAAAATGTAAACAAAGAGAAATCGTAACGCTACAAACAGTATCTCGTATTGACAAGAGATGTCACTAGTATGAACATAAATGATTGGTTGGTTGAATCAGTAACGCATACATGAGCTATGAACAAAGTGTTCAAGCATGACGTGGCACTGCTATTATTTTGAACACAGCTGTATATATATATATATATATATATATATATATATATATATATATATATATATATATATATATATATATATATATATATATATATATATATATATATATATAAAAAAAAAAAAAATATATATGTTTATATATATATATATATATATATATATATATATATAAAAAAAAAAAAAAAAAAAAAAAAAAAAAAAAAAAAAAAAAAAAAAAAAAAAAAAAAAAAAAAAAAATAAATAAATAAATATAAAAATATTATAAATGAATAATAAAATATTATTAATATTATTAAATATAATAATATAAAAAAAAAAAATTATAATATGTATTCTTACTATAAAATAAAAATAAAAAAAAAAAACAAAAACAACAACAAAAAAAAAAAAAAAAAACAAAAAATTCTTCTTTGTTTCCCTTATTATAGTACCGCGGTGAGCGCCCATTGCTGCTGCGGGTGCTCCGTCTGTTCCGGCGCCCTTTAAGTCCCAGCCATCATATTGTAACCCTCCTCTCATTATTTCACAACCTAGAATTATATAAGCTCATTAGAAAGATTGTATTAGGTTGTATTTGACGAAGCGACAATCTATTCCGTGTGAAGCCACAAAGTGTACTGACTCCTATTAATCTCTAGCTTACTTATATTGTATTGTACAATCGGGTATCTAATCCGAAGTGATTTGCTACCGACTCGATCGTTTGCGATGTCTAAATGAGAGTGAGAGTAAAATTACGCTATGTTGGAGGAAGTCACACTCGTCTAATCTTTCTAATGAGCTTATATAATTCTAGGTTGTGAAATAATTCAGAGTAGGGTTTACAATATGCATGTATGGGACTTAAAGCTAGTTTTGCCTGAACACCATCATTTGTTACCATTTGACAAATATTACGACCTCTAATCGCTTTTTATAGAGAATTGACAGTATTTGGCGTTCTTAGAATAGTTACTGAGTAATAATAATAATTTTTAGTAAAGTTTTCTAGCATGAAGCTAAAAAACCACGTTATATACACCTAAATCTTCAAAACATGTCATACATATGGGAAAGGAGAGGACCATCAGGGCACCCAAGTGAAGCGGGAGCATGGAACTGCCTCCTGAGGGTGGGCTTTTCGGTTCCATGAATTTTAATGTTGATCGACGGCTCGATTTTATTGCTGTTAGTTGTGAACCTGCTTCTTCCTTATATATTCGTCGATCACAAATTACATAGAAATCTTGATCAAATCGCTTTTCAGATAATTGCATTGGCTTGTTAAAGTAAATGTTACAAACAAATAATTTATCATCATTTTTATTTTTGTCTATGTTTCAATTGGTCAATCTACAATTTACAATACAAGAAGACAAATTTTAGAGTGATATCCATTTATTTATCAATGAAAGTATCAATATGTAAACGCGTAGTTTTACTACCTCATGAATTGACCGTTTGACTACACAGAAAAAAAATCTGAATTTTCATTATGATGTAAATATCAGAGCATGTTAAATTGTATTTCATTTCACACGAAACAGCAACTTGCATGAAACAGTTCTAACAAAGAAGAGCTTTTGCATACAACATTATCGACAAGGTATGGAATATCCCACAACTTTATACGATTTATAATTTAAATGTGTGTGTTTTGTTACGCTCCATTTATGTGCATGATATTGAACAGAAATACACACTAAACTTTCGAGCTGTGTACTGTTCATCGATGAATAAATTATTTGGGTGATTTCTCTAAATATCTTCATAATTCCCAGGATATTCGTTTTACTTTTCATCGCATAAATTTTATTTTTTCTCTAACATTTTTTAGTACTTTCCCGTAATAATCATTATTACTGAGCCGTATTCAATGCGAACGAATTGATTTTTTGTCCGGTACAGCATTCCAACGAAAATTCCGGCTCAATATTACGAGACATTTCACGCGATATATGAGCTAAAAACCAAGTCAGTTAATATTCATGGTGACTTGTGTTTTTCTCCGAAAATTTCGACACATAACATAATCTTCTGTCAAGGAAAGTCAGCAAGGTTGAAATCGTATTGAATTTATACTTCGTTGCGATCGGCTTGAGCCTCCGTTGGCAGCATCAAAATTTTCATTGAAAGTCTTACCGTACATCAGAATCATAACACATGTCATTTCTTAAGATTGTCTGTACATTCTGTACATTCTGAAATCGACTATGGTCACCATATTGAGTTGGTGCTTTTCTTGACGACCAATTCTATTTTCACAGGTAAAAAATTGTTTGACTTACCGTTGCATGGTCTCGTCAGTTGGCAGACATCTGTGAGAAAGGACAACTAACGCCTCAGTTATTGACTAAGAACTGTATCGAAAACAAACAGGCAACATTTCTTTTCACAGCATGAAAAAAAATAACGACAAAATATTAAAAAATCTCAGTTAAAAAATATGAATGAAAGCAATTTTATTTCCCGAACTTATGAATGTTGGATTTGACTCTTGTTTTGGACAGTAGTTATGTCGCCATTTCTGAAAGCTGCCGACCATCTTTTTAACTCTTCCATGGTCTTGCACTCCTTTCCACTCTTCTTGAAGTTGCGCTCGACAAAAGCCAAGTTGCGTTCAATTGGACGAAGATGTGGACAATTGGGAGGATTGATGTTTTTCTCAATGAAATCTACGGGTTTTGACGTAATAAGCTGACGCCAAATTAGGCGAAACAAAGGAGGGGCCTTGTGCTGCTTATATAATGGAAGCATCGTTTTCTGCAAACACTCAGTATGATAAACTTTGGCAATTATCGTGCCTTAAGTGTAGAAAATCGATGACTTGGAGAAACAGAACAAATTGCCTGCCATACGAGAACCTTCTGGCCTAATTTTTACACCTCGAGCGACTTTGCAGAGATTCAACGATTTTTCAGAAATGTTTCGTCATCGATCAAAATTTAGGCAGACGGTAGTTGCAAAAATCGGCTTTATAACTTTCTGGATTTGGTTTTTTTACTCAGCACTTTGTTTTGGTGTATTCTGATTCTTATAAGTCTTCAGGTTGTTGCGCTTCTTGATTCATTGCACCATTGCGCGCATCATAAGCGTTGCCAGTTTATTTTCGATACAATCCTTAATGACAAGATCCACAGTCATTAAATCTTCTTGAAAAAGTTACGTCAAACAAAAATCTCTCGGCTAACGAAAAGCCACGCCACGACCAGACATAAAAGTAATCGAGTAATAAAAAGGTACTTAATTATTACGTCACCGCCCTTTTGTTGCCTCGACTACTGTCGAGCACTCGACGCTGAAGAAGTCTGTTAGCCGCAGACGAAATAGGCTTATCTGTCAAAGGATAAGCTTTTTCTAGTCAAATTTAAAGGAATTTGCTCGCGTTTACTGGTGAAAGTTTGAAAAAGTATTTCAATTTTTAATTTTTTATTTCATAAAAAGTGATCAAGTGAAGTAGTTATAAGCTTAAATTTCAATACACGCTTATAAAAGTGTTTTATAAAAGCGAAGTGAACAGCAAAGCAGTTAGTTACTAACCATTACGACAATTATTGTCAATCTTGTCTGGCGTCGTACGCAAATACATAAGTCAATACATGTCAACAGAAACCAAATAAGAAAAAATCTATTGTGGCCAATTCTGGGTGAGTAAAACTTTAGCACATCAGATCTTCGAACAGTTGCTATCCAGCGGTAGTTTTTCATTCATTCGTCACATACCTTAAACCATGTGTTGATGTGTCGTTGCAAACACGGCTGGGAAAAACAAACGTTTCCTTTTCTTTCCATAAGCGCAGAAAAGCAGATTTTCCAGTTCAAGCAATATAATCAATTCACCAAGTATATATTAATTATCCACTCATTCGCGGAACGAGTTAGATTAGAAAGTACGCAAAAGTCCCCTAGTTCCCTGGTTCAAAAATAATCTTATTAAATGGCTTTCTCTCCGTTATTGTAAGCAATAACGAACAATCTGCTAAAATTTTAACCTATTTACTTGAACGCTACCAAATAGTGATCCTTATAGAATGACGGCAACGGTATTTGTTCTGTTTGCCGAGGCTGATAACACTTGCGTAGACCATCAACATAAGCTCGATTGGTTCAGATTTTGTCAGCTCTCGCTGCACGATCGGCTTAAAATGGCTGCTTCCGCGTATTTCTAACAATAACGACGGAGTTCTCCTCTTATATGACTACTATGAATCGACTGTCATTGGTTAATTGGTAATAACTGATTGTCCTGGCATTACACCAGATTGATCAACAGATATGTAGTGTTTCTTTGTATTTTGAATAAGGATGTGTATCCCCCCAGTATAATATACACCGATCGATTGCTGTTTTCGTGATAGCTCGTAAGTAATTGAGCTACACAGGCTATTCAATTGGTTATACGCTTGCTTAGATAAGTTTAACTATTCATTTGTTATTATGCACCAATAAAGGTTAAATAAAGTACTACTTATCGACGAAAACTTTCAAAAGATATGGAATTAATACATTTCTAATTATGTTTTTATTGCGTAAGGTACGATAATTAAGTATGTATAATGTTTTGAAATTGGAAATATCTACTCATCAACATGAGATCCTAGTAGTGGACAGCAATTTTTGCTAGAACGAAAGATGTGAATAGAAAGTATGCATGGATCCGTTAGAATACGGTAGGCTGTGAAATTGAAAAAAAAAAGCAGTTTGAAATTGAGCGTAGGGCTCCCTTGCGTACCCCGCACTGTGGTAGCTTGGAAAAGGATTGTGTGCTTGATTGGATACCGCCTTTTCAAAATAGCCCTCCGCCTATTAAATGCGGTCTTTGTGGGTTTTCTTTTTAAAATCTCTTCATACATTGCATTGTTAGCCATGTGCTGTCCACCCAACACAAAATTTCACTAATAATAAACAAAATTAACTATTTTTAAACACTAAGTGATTTTCACTTATCGGTCACTCAATAATGGAGACATTAAAATCCAAATTACACAGTTTTTTGCTCATATTCTTGTTGAGGTATGCCATATGATATGCATGCAACCATATATTAAATTCTTAATTATACAAAATACCAATAATAAATAAATAAATTATAAAAATACCAACCACAATTTGAAATGAATATCGAAGACCATCCATCCTTTGAATTTGGTCTATGATTTTGATGTGAAATCATTCCATTTTTTTAACATGCTAATTGCTTATTTAAAGCTTGTGACTATTTTTCACATTCGGTTCAATTTAGCAAAATTTTGATTATTTGAAGATCGTAAACCTCGATAAATATTAAAATTATGACAATCACCACGTTTGAAAACTGGTGTCATGAAAGATTGCTTCGAAATTCGAGGAAAATCAGCTTCCTGCAGTGAACATGGTTGGGCTAAATTCATCGACTGATTATTATAGCTGGAAAACCATCGGAATCAGGGACAAACGAACTTTTCATCTTCTTTGAAGCCAACGAGACCATATCTGGCTTTATTTCAAATATCCCCAGCTCAACAAAGTCAAATGGAATATCACGGGTGGCTTCATCAGTTTCCAACTTTGAGCGGAAGGTTTGCCGAGAAGCTGTTTGCTATGCAAACAACTCGCCTGACTCGATAGCAGAAGCTGATGATTGCTCATTATTGAAGTGTAAAATTCAGAAACATTGAAAGCGACCAATACAAACTAAACTACTCGGGACAGCAAAAACATCTCATTATCAAAACTACAAAGTGCCAATCTGCCAGAAAACGAGGGTTTTTCTTGGAAACAGGAACATTGAAGTGTCAGATCAACATTAAAGAATTTGAATCAAATTCCAATCGACAGAAAATTGACACCATCGTTTTGAAAGTAGCAGAAGGACAATTAATTATAACGCTCATTTCTATTTACTACAAATAGCCAAGCAGCTCTTTAATAAAAAAAATCTGCTTGTAGTCAGTTTAGAATGACAATGAACCCTTTCATACGTTATTTGTGGATGCAAATTATGAATCGTAGAAAGAAAGAAGAAATTAAAAATTAAGAAAGTTCACCCAGTCTCCAAAAAGGAGTGTGGATACTCAGCTCTTGATAAACCGAACTTTTTTGTGAAACTGTATAGAATTTCAAAAGGAAGTACTCAGTAGTTGGTGAATGTTTCTTTCCGTGTAATTATTTTAATTGCAATAAAAAAAGTTTTCCATTGAAATCGATAGTCAACATCGAGAAATTCGCAATGTGCACTAACAATTGCAAATTTTGTTCAGATAATATCGTTTTTGAAACCCCGTATCTCAAAGGCTCGCGCTTGGTATCACAATTTTCATCACGCTGTAGTGTAGAATAATGACTTTCGATTGCAGACAAAATGAAACATCAAATGCATAATGTGTTGATTTATGCAACGTTTGTAAGTTGCTTGAATTACTATATTTGGCAACGCTTTTCTTTGACTACATGTCACACAATTGCTGCGTTGCAATTTTTTGAATATTGTATGTATAGCTTTGATTGTTGGACTAATACAGTCAGCATCTTTTTCTATTTTTTTTACATACTATTATTTTTTAACGTAGGACTACGTTTCTCTTTTCTATACTGGGTGTCATTTCAAAATTTTGAAAAATGAGAGCGTTACGCAAAAGTGAAAGGTTTTTGAACGCTGATAACTTTCGTTTGACTGAACAGAATGACTTCGTTTGTACACCATTTGATCAGAAATACTCACATGCTATTTGTATAAGTAGTTCAATTTTTTACTTAAAAATGACCTACTTTTGCTCCCATACAAAACTGCATACGAACAGGTTGAAAATATGGTTTTCCCTTCACGGGTTCTCAAAAACGGATAACAAATGGTTCAAATTGTCTTCTTCTTTCTATTTCACTAGGTTTCATTTCATGTTGAATACAGCCATAGCCGCACCCCTCAGATGCAAATTTATTTTGCTTTGTTGCCGGTGTCTGGTTTTATAACTGAAGCCCGTCCCCTCTTATGAAATTTGCTTCGTACTGCATGTTTGTGCCTCTATTCGTTCGAGGCAATGCTATCACCGCTAGTATAAAGCACACGAATCGAATCCAAATGATTTCATAGGGATATTCAAGTTCGATTGACCGGCACGTTTGGATGTGTTTTTCGCTCCCTCGTTACGAAGATTTTTTCTCGGTTTTTCTTTATCTCATCCGATTTCTCGTGATTGCGCGTCTGGCTCGCAAATTTTCGTCTGCGCTTGCTCATCTATTTACAAACCAGAAGGAAACGTTGCAAAGATTTGCAAGTTTCCCTGCTCGACCAATTGCCGTGGCAATGGGTCGTAAAAATCGATTATCTGCGGGAGCAGAATCCGCTTCCGAAGTCCTACCGGAGCCGGGCACCTCCCAGCGCAAAACGATGTTTGTGACAACTAGATTACTAGAATCATTCCAAGTATCTTGCCGTCGGAGTTGAATAAACTACTATCCGGATTGAATACAGCACATTATGGTGTCGCTGGCCAAATAAACATAAAATATAACATTAATTTCTTAGGCGTATCAACATAGTCTTTTTCAGGATGACCAATTAAATTTTACATTAAAAAAGTTTGTGTTTCAGTCAACTGTTCGTGATTTATCCTGAACAACCTTTGCATATTATCAAAAATAGAACATTTTAGATTTTTTTAAGGCATTCAGTCGAGAGTGGAAAATTCGACAATTACTTGTTTAAACCCGAACTTAAATTTTTTTTCGTCAAATTGAACTGAAAGAGCAATGGCTCAGTTGGCTGAACTGAAAGAGCAATGGTTCAGTTTGTCTAAAAAATCATAAGAATGAGCGGGCCAAGCAAAATAATAAAATCATTTTAATATTAACCAACCATATGTGTTATGATATGTATAAATAAGAAGGTACCATTATTACTAGATGTCAACGCGGTCTTACGTGAACCTCGTGGTTATATCCCTGATATAACCCACCTCTAATTTTTTTTGTACAGGCTCAATCGAATCAACTTAGCAAGCCAAGTTTTCATATTTAATTACATCAATTATTTTAAAACTTAAGTGAGGGGAATAGAACCGATTACTCGCGGTCGTCTCGAGGTTAATAGGAATAACAATTTAACGGATGGGAAGATGGGCGGGAATTTGAAACATGGTTTACATAACATATTTATTTTAAATATGGGGCGAAGCCGGCGTAGAGGTTAAAATCCATATCTCTCACGCCAAAGTCACGAGTTCGAATCTCACCCCCAGACAAGTTACGAGAATACCCAAAAAGGTATTTGAGTGACACCGACGCGAGATGAACCATCCCAGGGCTCAAAATCTCGATAATCAAGGAAATAAAAATAAAAGATTTTTTTTTAATTCAAAATTGTCTAAAAACTTATTACTATACAACTGTTTGGTATCTATTGACTTGAACATGTTTGAAAAAAAAAAACACAAATACAGATAAAAAATAATAATAGTAAACAAACTACAATCTTAGCCTAATGTTAGTCAAAAACACGTAAATGAGTTTCATAAACTCCAAATCACGTACAGCCAAAATATCTCGAAGCGGTACAATTCGTGGTCTATCGAAAGGAATCATAAAGATCCGATCTGACTCCACAATTCTCAGCACATGACCAAATAACGTACTCTGTGTCCTGATTACTTTGTCCACATTCACAGAGATTGCTGTCGCTCAACCCAACATGGTATAAATGAGCGTTAAAAGAAGAATGATTGGACATGAGGCGAGACATCACACGAATAAAGTCTCGACCCATATCCATACCCCCAAAACAAGATTTCTTCGATACCTTTGGGGTGATCGAATGTTGCCCTACCCCCAAATCTCCTTTACTCCATTTAAACTGCCGAGTGACGAGTGACTTTTGACGAAAAATAGGGAAAAAAATCATTAAAGGCGATTTGTCGATCGTAAATATCGCCTCCCATAGCGCTCGCCTTAACTCTTTCATTGCCCAGAATTTAACAATGAGAAGGCACCTATACAAAGATGATGATGAAATAACGCGAAGATAAAGCACTTAGCCCTCATGAGATACTAGGAATGTTTCCTAGGAATACTAGAAATGCTTTACCAGTCTCAAGGAGCGAATAGCCTCTATAGAACTGAGTGTAATGCCGCTAATTCAGCTAAATATACGGAACAAGGAGCTTGAAGTTTTCGTGCGGCGCTATGAATTTCATTAAATATACCAAAGCCTGCTGACTCCTCTATCTATGATCCGTCAAGGAAGTATTATTTAGTGGAATCAACTTGCGCAAACTTTGCAACAAATATGACAGGAGCAGTTATAGCAAGATCCTGTTCTGGAATTCCATAAAGCTCCTTCATGGAGAAATCAAAATGAACCGAACTGCCGAAGTCGGAGAAGCAAACACGATTGAGAATATTCGGTGATGAGCTAACATCCTGTGTTATGTACAAATGGTACAAAGTCATGAAGCGAGTTTAAGGATTCAACTCAAGTTTTTTTTTGAGTTTTTGAACTGGTGAGGAGCCAGAGAGATAATTCTGAAAACAAATCCGAGAATGGCAACATGCCAGCCAGCACTTCAAGACACGAAGACACCGATACTGAATATGCTTCAGTTTGATGATGTGTGACCGAACCGCTGACTGAAAACAAAAACTTCCGTATTCTACATCCGACAAAATCGTTGTCCGGTCCAACGTTAGAGAACCTTGCGCATGGTTCCGGTAATTGTTCGATAATTGTTGTTGATCCTTTGGCACTTTCGCCTCAGATACTCAATGTGGAATCTTCCGGTGCACTTTGAATTGAAACAGACCCCAAGATATTTAAAACTCATTCTATGTCCAGTTATCGGTGTACCCCAAATTTGAAGCTTCGGTTGTGCTGGGTTATGCTTCTTAGAAAAAAAAACACCAACTCAGTTTTTTCCGTAGAAAATTCGATACCTAGCTCAAGAGCCCAAGTAGATAAATTGTCTAAGGTATCTTGCAAGGGTCCTTGCAGATCGATTCCATTGGGCCCAGTGACAGACACTACGCCGTCATCTTCAAGTTGTCTCAATTTGCAGTTGTCATTTAGACAACCGTCAATGTCTTTGACATTAATTTTATACAAAAAGGGGCTTAAACATGATCCTTGGGGGAGACCCATGTAGCTAAATCGAGAAGCTGTGTAGTTTCCATGAAAAAAGCTCTTATGTTTCTCTGACAGTAAATTGTACAAACAAATATTCATCAATGAAGAAAAGCCAGAAGCGTGGAGTTTATCTGAAAGAACTTCAACAGATACTGACGCCGCTGGGTAGCTCAGTGGTTACCCGTTCTGCTTACTGAGCAGCTGGTCCGGAGTTCAATCCCAGGCCCGTCCCCTCCCTTGCCACTTGCCACTTTCTATCACCACTAGATCTAAAAATAACCTGCCTTACTAACACAACTATCCTTCTCTTGGCAATTGTGTGGTGATCACGGTCTCTAATAACAACGATTGTCAAATCAAATCATCCTTCTTTCCCCCTCCGCAAATGATCCTGAGGACGTGGCCGGCGCCGGTACTGATCTATAAACATAGAATTAGTGAACTTGTGCATTGAAGATGTGCAGCTACTCCCAAGCTCCATCTATGTGATTCTCTGTGCTATTACACTTGTTCTGTTCAGTAACGGAGTAGCAACTACAAAATGGCATGGTCTTCAAAAAAAAATAAACAAAAAAAAAACTTCAACAGATACTGAATCAAAAGCCCCCTTGAAATCCAAGAATACTGAAGCCATATGTTCTTTTTTTAACAAAAGCTAACTGAACATCTGTGTAAAGCAAAGCGAGACAGTCGCTCGTTCCTTTACCTCTGCGGAATTCATATTGAGTATATGACTGTAGGTTGTTCGTCTCAACCCATTTGTCCAGGCGGAAAAGGATCATTTTTCTCCAACAACTTTTGAATACAAGACTACATCGCGATGAGTCGAAGGGAGTTGTGGTCGGACGAAAGTTTATCAGGTTTATCAGCCACTGGAGCCGTTTTGCCACACGAAAGTAGTGAGAGAGAAAAAGAGAGAGAGAGAGAGAGAGAGAGAGAGAAAGAGAGAGAGAGAGAGAGAGAGAGAGAGAGAGAGAGAGAGAGAGAGAGAGAGAAAGAGAGAGAGAGTTCTACCATTGAAAGCGTGGCTGATCTCATCCATCGAATTCATGGTTTCACGAGGAATAATCTGTGCCGGCACAGAATCTGAACAAACTTGAGGATCAATTGGTCACAATACTCCTCGATCTCGTTGTTCGTTTTTTTTTGTCACTTTTTTAGCAAAAGAAAAGTAATGATGCTAGTATTGGTTACTAGATTCAATTACTGGAGTTCAAGTTTTATAGTACAAGGTGTTTAGTTGCTTGGGGACATCCATGCCTAACCCCGAATGCTGCGTTCCAACATTATGCTGCAATTGCCACTTCGTCGTACAAATTATTGCATGAATGAAGCATTTTTATCTTTTCCTCTTCGGTCGTGAAAACAGTGAATGGTCATCTCTTCGTATTTTTTTCCCCTTAAATATTGGCCCTTATTAGTAAGAATTTATAGAACATACTAGGCCATTTTATTATCGCTTGTTGTATAGCTTTAACTGTAATTTTAATTTATCATTGGGGCTACGTCGAATCTGTTTAGTCAGCGTAAGCATTTGGCATCTTAAAAAAAATAAATATGAATATCATAGAAACACCAATGTTGACTGCAGCAGGGCAGTTGATGGAGCTCAATTATAAGAAAATTGCGACTCCTATGGTTTACCGCTTTTTCCTATTACAATTATTCTAAAAGTAACTTTCAGAAATAATGTAGGGTAGCTTAGAAAATTGTCTAGAAGCCTCGCTGAACATTTCCTAATTTGGGTGTTATGACGAATGAAAGGAATGATGCAAACACAAAAAAGTAGTTTTTTGCGAAATCAGTTTTAAATTAAATATATTTGATCAGTTATCTGATAAAGACTTTATTTGAAACTGAAGGTTTTCCGAATTCTGTTTCAATCTTACATATATTGTTCATTCATACATATTTAAAGACCAGTCATCATCGATTTGTTTACAGGAAAATAAAAATGAATGCTTTCATAGCCCGTGCATCCATGGACTGAGAGCTTATCGGTAGATGAACCAGTCTTGATAACGACTCAATTGACGCTTGAGCCGCACTTGTTCTGTTCTGTTGGCATTGTACGTATGGATCAGCAATAAGGTTAGGAAGCGTACACGTCATTACCAAGGCTGTTATTTGCCTGGGCGCATAGCGAAAGCGGCATTGTTAACTGTGAAACGGAAAACTTCCTCGAGCGTGCATGCTGCAGTGGAATGCGGTTGAATGATCCCCGTTACTAGGTAATTAATTTTACGTTATGGTGTGCGGGGGATGAATGCATTCTGTATGTACATACACAAGTGTCAGCTGCCTCAGGATTTAATCTACATCACGAAGGAAGCGAAGGCATACATTGCACTGAACTATCACTGGTGGTCACTGGAAAATGGGCGGTGTTTGTTTCAAGGCTACATATGCGATGAAACAATCCTGGTGTAATGGTACACACTTAGAAATTCTGAATTTTACACGAGACGTAATTCATGTTTGTAAAAAGTCGGAGAACGTAGTGAAAGATTTCGTGTAAAATTATATCTCCTGAAACTGACACATACGCAATTCGACGAAAGATGTGATTGATTAATTTTATTTTCTCATCTCTTTCAACTCATTCTTATGTACTAAAGGACGCTTGCATGTGTCGGTCTCAGGGGACAGAAATTTACATGACATTTTGGTAGTGTGTAGGTATTTGAATCCAAAATTAAAAAAATCTACTACTCAGGTGAAAGCTATGTATTTTGACTGCAGATAATACACATCTATAATACACACTTCGAAAAAAATTATGAAATGGAACGACCGTTACGATTTAATATTCTGTTGCATAGAAAATCACATTAACCAAACTAAATTGGAACTGTAAACTTATAAGAACTCATTAAGTTGATGTAATATTCCACGACGATGTAATTAATCGCTAAATGTAAAATTGTATCAAAAATCAAAACCAAAATGCTTTATAGATGCTTAATTGAATTTCCATGATTATACATATTGACCCCTACGCAATAAACAGGTAGCGCTATTTCATATACGTAATAAGCTAGATTTAAAAAAATGGTCCAATGGAAGCAATATAAGAAGACAATACAATATACAAACTAAGAAATAATCATGTAAATTTATGTTTGCTTGGATGCACATATAGGGAGCGGCCCGTTAGACATAAATTTACGTTTGTTTTCCAAATTACATGAAAGTCAAAACTCCAAATGGTAATTTGTATGCCAAAGAGTTCCATGCGATCTGCCTAACAGTTCGACCGACATTGTGTCGGCAGATTGATAACATGTTATGTATGAAACCCAACTGAGATATGAAGTGTTACTACGTGTATTATCAATGTTTTTAAAGACACTATTTCAACACCACTTTTTAGGTACAACGTAATAAGGTCATCATATGTCACTTCATAGACGATTTAAAGAATAAGTAAATATAGGGAAACCATTCAGTGTTTTAATTCAACAAAGTTGTTTGTTTCGATGTTTCGAAGTGATGTCTTCTGTTTCTTCCGGAAATCTTCCACACGGAGAAGCAGGTTCTTGAAGTCGTTTTTTTTGGTCACATTCCTGTTATAATCTTGCATGAGCTAAATAGTTCTCTCTGCGTGTTCATTTACCAATCAAAGATGATTTATTATATCTTCTCCTTTTTGGTATTCCTTATTCAGACTCCATTCGTTTACTGGTTCATCAAAAAAGCTGGTTTCAATACCCAAAACTTTGAAAAATTCAACAGTATTAGTTGTAGCAGAATCGAAAATCGAAATTATGTTCAGCTCAACGAGAGAGATACTTCGTTTCATTATCATCATTACCTTGCCTTGTTTTTATGCACTGGAAAAGGTTCTTTCATTCTTCATTTGATAAACCAGTGTCGACCACAGTCAGCCCAACAAGCTCCTCGTTTAAATACCACAAATAGTCTGAGCATATGCTTTGAACAGCACCAGTTGCGTCCATGTGAAAGGTCTCAAACTCCATAGAGTCCACCATCAACTTGAGATCACTTCGAGGTGCAGATGCGGCGAAGGGTGCGGAAAACCGTGCATCCACATACACTCCAACTATGAATACACATACACTCAACAAGTTCGGAGAGTCTTTAAGTTGATGAAACTGAGCCCTGAATAGATACATCATAAAACTGTAGATGGCCCTTGCCATCCAAAGTGCATTAAATAAAGGACCTGGAACACAAAATGTAAGTCCTCTTGGAGGAACATTTCCCCAAAAATTTTGTAAGCTCCAAAAATTCACGGTCATTATCTCGCGGCTGTGAAATATCATTGTATCAATAGAATATACTTAATGGCATGTGTTTAGATTAAATACTCATAATGCTATTGTATTCCGCAAAACGAGCAATTTGAGCTTAACACCTTCTCAAGAAATGCGGCAAGTCGGATGTCAATAGGGCTTAGTATTTGTACTTATCAATTGAAGATTTGAAGATAGAAATTTGAGGTCCGGTCGTTGGTCCAATAATGGTGTGAAATTCACTTTCTAAGACAAGCTCCAAAATATGATGTCTAGATAGCAGCCAAAAAAGATTTTACTCAGGTTGGCGCTCTATTAACGAAGCAGCGCCATTTTTTCGTCCTAAGTTGAACATAACACTTTGTTTATATTAGTTATCATATTTCAATATGGTAAGAAGCTACAATAATTACCTGTATTGACACTAGTAGTGTCCAAAGACATGGCCTTAATGCGTTCAGTAAGATTCCATTTCTTAATGAACTCAACGAAAGCTTCCCCGATAGCTTTTCCTGTCCCTTTTTCAAGGAAAGTAACGCCAATTATCTGGGTAGTGCTTTTACCCGCACAAGATGATGCTTGTCGATCGACCAGACCCCTCCGTATTGAGGTTTTTACCACTTTACCGTCCCAGTGAACAGTGAGAGTATCGTCTGAATTGAAATTCTCCATCAATTTCAGGACCGACTCAGATCGGTGTTTCTCACGCTCACGGGTGGTACGCTTAATATTAGTTTTTTTTTCTAAAAAAACGCCCAATGATTAAGCAGCTGCTGCCAGGATGAGTTTAGCAGAGTCTGTGCTGACATTTGCTGCATCAAGAGCCTGGGATGATTCCGACATGTTATTTTCCTCTTTGTGATTTTTGCTTTAAATCGCTATGTTCCGCTTCTCCTCAGAGCATTCACTGGATGATTCGAATCCTACGACGTTGTCTGCAGTTGTGTTTTAAAAATAAACATACATATTTGTTTTATTATAATAAAAAAAGTTAACCGATACTCGACTGAGCTTCACTCTTCGAAGCTGATAGTAAAACGTAGCTAATACTTGGCGTATTTTTGAGAGGCGAGCTCCTATAATGAATTCACATTCATGCCCCACAAACTTCACAAGGGCGGCTTTTCTTAGCTTTTGTGCCATCTTTATGATCGTAGTTCAAACTACATATGCCATTCAAATATTTGCCACTGTTACAAAACAAACCACACACGCGACGAACTAATAGTTCAAACTAATGTTATGTTTCATGCGTTGTGTAGCCGTGTAAGTGAGTGAATTGTCACATCTTCCAAAACACTGTAATCCATTCACAGATACAGAGAGGTATGCATTCACGCATATTTTTGTTTTTTTTTGTAACATCAACACAGCAGGGACTAGTTCTACGTTGACGATAAGTGCATGTACGTGAGTGATCTACTAGCGGCTAATTGATTCCTATGGAGCGTACACTACAGTAAAGTGCTGGCCGCCGCGTGGGTCGTCACCCGTACTACTTAACGTTAACGTATGGTGAGGACCACTTAACGTTAACGAATGGTCTTTAAATTTAAGTATGTTTGTTTTCTAGCCAAGACAAACATTTTCAGAGGTGGAATTCTTACTTTTATCATTTTTTTTTTCAAAATAAGGGGTGGTCTAATCAGGATGTGATAAGGAACTCATGAATTGAGAACAACACATTGAGTACATTAATAGAAGTATTACGGTACTTTTTTTTTTTTTGACAAAAAAGCATAGCTGTTTCGATTTTTTTTTAAATTTTAACTATTCCATCATTCCATCATTTAAATTTTAACTATACCACCATACCGAAAGATTTGATTAATCTGCACCAGAACTAAATTTCTTTAAATATCCGTATTTTTTTTAAATGAAGCTTAAAAAACGATTCACTCGGCCCAATCGTGCTACGCAGCAATTTTAGTTCCTGAAAAGAGTTGTTTATCATTTGGTAACTATGATATTCCAGCAGGACGAGGATTCAGACTCCTTTAAAATCTTAATAAATATCACTGCCTTTTTTTCGACTGCGTGCGAAAAAAGAACATTTAGAGAATTCTTATGCTGTCTTCTCAGCATTTTATAAATTTCCCTGAAAATGATTGTTTCTGGGTATATTTGCTGCGTTAAGGTTAGCGTTAGTTGAGATTATTTTACGACTACAAAATTTCAACTGATTAAAGTTCCTAAAGTGACAAAAAGTTCCTTTATTTTTAAAAACAACATTGCCTGAGGTGCTCTCAATAGGCAACGAAGGATGAATGATTTAAAACTCTACGTGGCAATGAAATGCGCACTGGGAGGCGTTCAAATATTGATGCAATCCGACATATTTCTAATAAAGCGTGGTCAAATTATTAACAACATGTGAAATCGTCTACGATAGAAATTTGACTTAGTGATGAGCATGAGGCTTACACGGCGAACGCCGTGTAAGTCATCATAACATTTTTTCTTCCGTCCAAATGTGAGTCTTTAAATATTACCAGGTAAGAAGCATTAGAATGTAGTTCATCTCTGGGTGCGTAATGACCATACTGCCGAGAATGGCTTATCAGTCCCATGTCCCATATGAATAGGAAATCAACCAAAGATGTGAATGATGGCAACTACCAGTGGCTCACAAGGACAGCATCATTTCAATAAATTTTACATTTTTAATTACGACCAAAATGAACACACGTAGAAGTCAACTGACATGGGAGAAAATGTAATGACATTTTTGTACTTTTATCTACAGGTGACGAAACATTTCTGCTGCAACCATTCGATGGTTTTAAAAATGTTGCGACATAGATTAATGTTGCTCAAAATTTCGTTGATTGTTTTCTTAATACTGCATACATGTGATATTTTTTATTTGGAATAAAATTATAAAAATTAATACTGAATACTCATAAACAAGGATTTGGCTCTTCACCAGGTGTGAAGTTATGAGCCCCCAGGTAATCGAAAACTTTGAGAAGCTTCTCGAGTTGAATCCTCAAACTCGCTTCATGACTTTGTACCATATGTACATAACACAGGATGTCAACCCTTCGCCGAATATTTCCAATCGTGTTTGCTTCTCCGACTTCGACAATTCGGTTCATTTTGATTTATCCATGAAGCAGGGGCTTCATGCAATCACAGAGCATCATCTTCCAATGCTTGCTCCTGTGATATTTGCTGCACAGTTTGGCCATGTCGATTCCACTAAATCGTTCTTCACTGACGGATCATTGATAGAGGAGTGGTATATTTAATGAAATTCATAGCGCCAATCGTAAACTTCATGGCCCTTGTTCCGTATATGTCGCTGAATTAGAGGCAATACATTTTACGCTAGAAATTGTTGCTTCACTAACACCGGATCAGTATTTCATTTTCACGGATAGTCTCAGTTCTATAGAGGCTATTCGCTCATTGAGGCCGGTAAAGCACTCCTCGTATTTTCTCATGAAGATACAGGAGCTTCTAAGTGCTTTATCTTCGCGTTATTTTATCATCACCTTTGCATGGGTCCCTTCTCATTGTTCGATTCTGGGCAATGAGAAAGCGGACTCGCTTGCAAAGGTGGGTGCTATGTAAGGCGATATTTATGATCGACAAATCGCCTTCAATGATTTTTTTCCTATTTTTCGTCAACAGTCTCTCGTTAGCTGACAGCATAAATGGAGTAAAGGTGATTTGGGGCAATGGCAATATTCAATCATCCCAAAGGTGTCGAAGAAATCTTGGTTTGGAGGGACGTGGTCCCTTTTGTATAATTTTTATATCAAAGACATTGATGTTTGTATAAAGGACAACTGTACATTGAGACAACTTGCAGATGACGGCGTAGTATCTGTCACGGGTCCCAATGTGGTCAATTTGCAAGGACCCTTACAGGACCTTAGACAATTTGTCTACTTGGACTCTAGAGCTACACAGATAAAAATCTGAATTTCCATTGTGATGTAAATAAGAGAGCATGTAAAATTTTTTTCATTCAACACGACGTAGGAACTTGCATAAAATAGTTGTAAAAAAGACGAACAATATTATCGGCAATGTATGGAAAGTCCCAGAACATTAGCAGATAGCAGCTACTTCGTATTCGTCATATGCGCTTCTTCTTGAGTTGACGAACTCCTTGAAGCCGTCCAAGGTGCCACAGCGGTGTTATTTTGCAAAACAAAGGTTGTTGCATTACACCGCTCGAGAATGTCATACCAAATAGCTGTAGATAGCGATTTCGAGTTGTGACATTTTGTAGAATAGTCCTCTGGGGCACCTTTAACAAAGTCTTTCTCACCCGCATTGTTGGAAATTTTCTTCAAAGCAGCCTTGATCGCTGAATATCTATACAACAACGCTTTAACTGCATCCGATTGGCAAGACCACCTCGTATCGCTCAAGTTCTTTACAGTATAGTATACTTTGGGTCAGTACACTCCAACGCTTCGCTCAAAACCTTGTTTCGTCCATTTGAGCACGGTAACAAGTTGTACAAGCTTTGTACAAAACTGAAAAACTTCATAGCAAATGGGAATGTTAGAGCTGCTGACATGCCCACCAAATAAAGCGAATGAGCACAGCAATATAACTAAAATATAATAAAAGTTGCAGCTGGATTGCGCTGAATTATCAAAGCTTGCATGCCTTGGTATTTCCCGGCCATGTTCTGAGCGATATCGGAAGATTGACCGTGGCAATCAGTAATGTCAATTCCATGCTTGTCAAGAAAATTTAGAAGTGCCTCGATCAAATCCTTTCCCGAATGTCCGCAATTGGGGATGAATGTACAAAAGCGCTCGACCGGATTTGATCCTTCCATGTAACTAAACACAACTGTTAGCTGATCAATGTGTGCTTCAGACATGGAAACATATTTCGCTGCCTTCAATCGTCTGATCACAATCTGCAATACTGCGTTTGCCATAATTTCTACCAGCTCTTCGCAAGTCGTGGAAGAAAGGTAATTACCATGTCCTTTTTTTTCTTATTGCCGTATATTTCAATATTCTGGGCAAGAAATGGATCATATTCAGCTATGAGCTTCAGGATCCCCAAGTTTCCATTGCTGGGGGAACCAAACGTTTCAGCACTTCCCTGAAAAGCTTATCCACGTTGACACAGAAACATTACAGTGCTAACCACCCGACGGAGCACTTCTCGCCAGTAATATTTTGACTCTTCCTGTAAATAATGTAGAACATACACAAAATTGATGATTTATAGGAAACTATCAATATTGTCTATACAATAACAACGATAAACATGTTTCTTTTATTTTTTTGCCACCCCACATTGTAACTTTTGGCTAGAACATGCATTTTGGAAGACAGTCTGGAATTTTATTTACAATAGGCGATGTTTCTTAACATGCTAAGTTGCCGAAATTATTATTAGTTTAGTTTTTATTCGGTCATAATGAAATAAAATTAAAATTTCAAAAAAAGTATTCAAGTGGAAGTTTAATGAGCAGGAAAATTGTAGTAGCTTGGAGAAGCATGACAGCCATTTGTTGACAAATAAAAGTACGAGCGAGTGAATGCAACCTCGAGCAAGTCTGAGCTGTTTCGTTGAACAACCCAAATGTAGAAAAATCTACAGAAAAATCTGAAGCTGGAAACTTGGGTCGGCACTTCCAAGCTGATTTGATCGCATAGAAAATCAAACGATGGCCTTCAGATGGATTTTTGATGTTTCGTGGAGAATGATTTTTTCATGCGCACGCTTGCAGTTACAAAATCCTTGCCCGCAGAAATCTGACTGGGAAGCAACATTCATCAGCGTGCAATGAAAGCAGTAAAATTTAACTGACTCCGCAGAAAAGCAGAGCCAATCGCGAAAAACTTGTTGCCCGCTGCGTAGTTTGCGATAAAACATGCCTTTAAGCACTTCCTGTCACCGGATTTATCTAAATGGACTGAATACTTTTCGAAAAGTGTTTCTTCACAACTGTTCACTGCACTTGGTCCTCATGTTATCCAATAGTCTGCTGATAGAACACTACGTCCAGATTTGGACCATTTGCCAATGTCGTCACTAGAGTTTCCGTCTTGACCTCCACTGTCCGTGTCTCCACTGTTTTCAAAATTTTCCTCACACTTTCCTTCTTCACATTTCTCTGCACTTCTATCGCATTTCTCCGTATTTTTCTCCGCAATCACAACTTCCAATGAATTGTCTTCATGATTCAGAAGCATTCGAACGAAAAAAAAATCATAGATTTTTGATAGTTTCGCCAAATATTCGTTGGACTTCCGGCTTTTCTCTTCACGGAGCTTCCTTTTCTGTGAGCCACTTGGATATTTCCGAAAACCCCAATCCCCCCCCCCCCCCCCCCAAAGAACACCACCCCGCAAAAACCCTTTTTTTTTTTTTTTTTTAAATTTTTGGATTATTAGGGCACCTCCAATCCTGATGGGAAACTGGTATAGATCTAAAAATTTAGATCTGAGAGGATCTAAATTCTTGCACCGCGGAGTTCTATATTGCGTTTTATACCACAATCTGATTTAAATTTTTGCATCTTCCAAGAAAACTGATCCAAATGATGCATGTTTTGGATCACTTTTTTTGGCTTGATCTATTTTCTGTATAAGTGCTGGCAACATTATTATAGGAAAAAAAAGAATCGGGCTGTCAAGTCAAGGATCGGTCTGTCAAGTTGTCTGTTCGGGAAAACATTACAGCTGCTTTTCTGTTTTACTGAGAATAAGTTTATTTTCTCATTAATTTATTGGAGGTTCATTAAAAATTAATTGGAGGTCAAATAATTTGAGGAAAAGGATGTCAAAAATGGATTACATCGGTCGAATGCTAGTGAATGTAAGTGTAGGAGCAGTTTTATTAAGTGAGGGGAGAAAATTGATTAAACAATTATCTCTTGATTGCTATCTTCTCCCCCACAGTACATAGATCCAACTGCCACCAAGAAGGACGTCGTTGATTGCCTGAAACAAAACAAAGCACTGGCCTGTCGGTACGAGGAATATGGTGAGTCAGATTTATTTATTGCTTTAAGTTTCTTATCATTAATGCCAGCGTTGTAGTTTTCAATGACGGAACTGTGAAGCAGTTGCTGAATCTGCAGGGAACGATCCCGGTGCGCAATACAAGGGCAATACCTATCACATTCCCATATGCATCTGGCTGTTGGATACCCATCCACGGTAGTGTCGATGTACGTGGACCATAATGGCAAAATATATTTACCCTACCTGCACGACTGGGCGCCAATGCAATCGGATTTGCTTGGATTGATTCAGGTCATGATCGCTACGTTTGGAGAATTTCCTCCGGTGTATTCGAAACCGAAACAAGCGAAGGAGCAAACAACACCCTATCCGACACGTAAGATCTAGTTGCGAAGCATTTGAATGAAGAAGGTAATTTCTGATCTTTTGATTGTAGAATCATTTATGCCGCAGCCACCGACAACAAGCACACAGAGTCCTTTTTGTCCATACCCGGGGCAGCAATTTCCACCATATCCACCGGCAGCTGGAGGCTATGGTGGTTACGGTCAGCCGGGTGCCGGTAGCAGTTATCCCCCGTACATGCCGCCGAGCATGCCCACGCCTACAGGGTACAATGCAGGCTATGTAAGATCTCTTTTTTTTCTTGATTTATAAACAGCTGCTAACATATAACATTGCAGAATCCTTCGGCTCAGGGCACGGGAACCATCACCGAGGAACACATCAAAGCTTCTCTGGTCAGTGCAGTGGAAGATAAGCTAAAGCGGCGTATTCAGGAGAAGGTGAATCAATGCCAGGCTGAGATTCAAACGCTCAAGGGCAACCAACAGGAACTAAACGAAGGCCAATCGAAGATCAACGACATTATCGGTCGATTGGGGAGAGACGAACAGGAACTTACGAAGAGCATCGCCGTGCTCAAGGATAAGGATCAGGAACTGGAACTGGCTCTCGAGAGCCTTGAGAAGGTCGACGATATCGATGTAGACGAAGCTGTGACAACAACTGCACCGCTGTACAAGCTGTAAGTTTAATACCATTGAAAATTGGAATGGTACGGGTCGTGTGGTAAAGTATGGTCTCATTTATTTCAGGCTACTGAATGCCTATGCCGAAGAAGCGGCCATCGAGGATGCGGTCTACTTTATGGGTGAAGCACTCCGCAGCGGAGTGATCGATCTGGAAGTGTTCCTCAAAAACGTCCGACAGCTGTCACGGAAGCAGTTTATGCTCCGAGCACTGATGCAAAAGTGCCGACAGAAGGCGGGTTTCAGTGCCTAATGGGCTAATGGGATGGATTAGGTTGTAAATATGCTTTTATTTAGCTGGCAGTGTCTTTCGATAGTGAAAGGCAGGTAGGAGGAACAATTATTTAGAAATATTTCATATTCGGCATCAAATGGCAAAAAAACCCTTAGAGCCAACTCATCTGATGTGTGTCATTGCATTACTGCATAAGAGAATTATTACTATTATTATTATTATTTTCATTGCTATATTTTATGTTTAATCAACGCAAATGTGATGTGCTTTAAAGTCTTATTGTAGGATCGACAATATGCAACATAATAAACTGTTCAATAATATTTGATTCGTTCTATCAAGAACAACGAGAAAAAATTACTTGTTTTTGTTGACCCTTTGTGGTGAACTTTCTCTCAATGGTGTTGTTTATTTGCATCGGCAGGCTAAAGTAAATGAGTAAATCTAATTATTTTCCTTCCTTTCTTAGCGTTTTCAAGCTTATTGCTTTCGCAATTAGCTTAGCGCTTGCTCTCAACTTAGTGTTCTAAATGCACTTCCACAGTTATTAATTGAGAGCTTTCGATGCTAGGTACCATTTTTGCATACGTATGATTATGTGGCAAGTACAATCATACCCTATGCCCAGGGAGTCGAGAAATTATCCTTAACGAAGAAATCCTAGACCAAACCGGGAATCGAACCCAGCCACCTCTAGCATGGTATTGGTTTGTAGCTGCGCCTTTACCGACCGAGTCAAGAGGACCGTTTATTTTCCGTCAGCCTATTTCCTAACAACTACCGACGCCGGGAAGACGACTCCACCACCTGGACCTTGCATATCTCACTCATCAACAAATGAGCAAAGACATGACCAGAGGTTTTTTCGCCTTAGAAAAATCCCACCGACCTCGACTTCTCGGCTAGATAAAAGATGTTCTAGTATTATTCATCCAGAACGGTCAACAAATTGGACAAGATTTTCTAGCTGATTTGTCAACAATCAGATTAATACAATAAAAACAGGATTAATCTTCCAACTTTGATTAATATGGAAACATTTTGCAAAATTTTATACAAAACAACTTCTGATGTCCAGGGTTATGATTACATTTGAGCTAATTTGCCAACAATTGTTCCTATATGCGGATGTCTAGTTTGAACTAACGTGAAATGCTGGTGAACCGCTTGGTGCTAGTCTTCGTTCGTAGAAAAAGCATCGGAATAAAAACTGAATTATTACAGTCAACATATGCGCGAAGTAGTTGTCTTGACATGTAAGGATGTTGGGGATTTATTCATATAATTGTCATAGGTAGATTAGACATATTACTCGTGTTGGTCATCAATTTGTACCTAAGTTTCTTACCTTCCAAACGTATCACTACAATGGGTTTGAATAATGTAATTCCAATAGCTTACCCTCAAAACGAGCTGTGATAGCTGGGTAGTGTCCGCGATCCACCTATTAAAAGGAAGGGTAAAACAAAAAGGGTTGGGCTAATGCAAATGCAGCAGTTACCGATAAGTCACTGAGCTAATCAGGCCATCCGACTTACCCAAGGACGGTGGCAGGATTTACTGTTTATAATCTTGGAGAAATTGACCAACCAATGTAAAATACAGAGGATACGATCTATACGGTAGGTTACACGGTAACCCGCCCACCTGAAAGATCCATTGAAACAGTTGAATGTATTGCCGATCGATTGCGAGTACATAAAAAAACAAAAATTGGTGTGGGTCGCATTAAGAAATAGCTCTATAGTATTTTGATAACGTAATGATGTTGATAATGATAACATTCGAATAGTTTGATTGATTACAAAATTCTTTCATTTCTATTTGCTAATAAGGGTAAACCAAAATAAATCTTTTTGTATTTCCATTCTTGAGAGGAAAAAGCAGACTGATCGATACATTTTATTTTCTTACAAAAAAAAACAGTTCTTTAAAATCGCATCATTAAGTTTGTCTCGCACGTCAGTACTTACTTTTCTAACACATTTCCTAACCACCCAATACCCCGTTCGCACTACAAACTATATTATGTGATATAAAGTATTTGTATATAAAATGCCAATCACATTATTTCCAGTGAAAACTAGATGCTGAAAACGAGCAAAATACCCTTTCTAAACTCAAAAACATTCCATTGTAAAATATAAGAAAAATAATCACTCTGTACAACTGAAACCGAAACTGAGCACCATTATTGATTTGATGATTAATTAGTTTCATGTCAATATCTTTGTGTATGTCATTAATGTTATTACTCCGATTTGATCACGGAACCACCGAGGGTCACTGGACTACCACTGATTGATGTCGAGAGAGCAGCCTTGCCCAGTTTGGTTCGACTGCTGAACATGGCATTGGTAATGACCACTAGCAGGGAAAACAGTTTCGCTGAAATGATACATCATTAAAACTATTTTGAATAAAACTAAAACATTTAGTGGCAGCATTTACCGCACGGACACTTTTGGTGTGGCTTCGTTTGCACTAAACAGTACAGAGAAAAAGCAACCGCTGATGACGAGTGAGTTGGGCAGTTCGGAGAGGATTGCTCGCGGTAGTCCAAAGCCGATGAAGAACGGCCAGTTGGTTTCGATGAAGGTCAGTCGTTTGTGTAGCTCCCAGTCCATGTTGAACCACTTGTACTCGAAGTCGTATAGCAAGCAGACTAGACCCATGTGCACTAAAACCAACAATTACACTAAAATTAACAATTATTTATGTAAACTAACAATTATGGCGGTTGATTTACCATCTATAACTGCGATTCAATCATCCCTGTTGGTGCTGTTGTTGGGTCATGATCTAACCGATAATGAAGAGTTTTGTTCCAGATAGTGTCGATTTAGCTCACCTTTCTTCAAATCTGGATGCACAGTAATGTATTGAAGAAAACAATTTTTAATTTCATATATATTTAATATATTTGTGTTTTCGTAGCGAAACAATAATTTATAAAAAAAAACAAATAGATGACGTTTCGTTTGACCGGGTTGCCATTTACCTTTTTGCAAATAGAACAAAATGAATAGATCAGCGGTGCAATATTTTTCATTTTGATCTAAAATTAGACGATCTAAATTTTTGAAACGGGTTAGTTTTTAGATCAAAATATCCATCAGGATTGGAGATGCCCTTCCCACAAAAAGTGCTTGCTAAAACAATGACCATCAACATCGCTACCGTGGCAACTGCTCCGTTTGATGCCCAAAAGCCCGATACCAGCGGACTTTGAATGAAAAGTGTTGAGCCAGATTATAATGCCAATCGAATAACCAGATGATCGGAAAGGGGCGTGAATATAAGGACCGAGCATCCTTCTCCGTTCAAATGGATGGTACAGATGAAACTGGAAATGAAACGGATAACATTTTCGTTTAACATTTAAACAGTTCTGTTAGTAGTAGTTATGGTAAAATTGTCACATTTATATTACGCTTTTCTACTTTTAGGGTGCCCTAGAAGCAAGTCTCACTCAAAGACTTCAAGTTCTACTTAATAACAAACCGATTGGCTTGCTCATAATCGACTCCATCGCGGCAGCTTAACGTTGATCAGCAAAACTACATTGTTCGTGCGCAATCGTTCCGACGAATAGTTCAAACGCTCCGTTCGCTTCAGGATAGATACGATTTAGGTTTCTTTTGTAACAATCAAGTACGATCTGTTGTCGATACTCCCGCTCTGGATGATAAAAAAATGTTCCCGCTCTGGAGTTGGCGTGGGGAAGTTTAGTGCACATATGTTTTCAGCTCAGTAGGATACCCGATGCTGTCGGTGAACGGAGGTTGTCTAGTCCAACTGCCCAGGATGTTGTCATTTTTAACGTGATTCATGTGCAAAAGTCCAGGCGTTAGGTTCAAAGTTTTTTTTTTTGTAAACCGTACATTTAAAATATATAATTTTACACGTGATTCACCGTTTTTGTAAGTGTTGGATAATGATTGATTGTTTTTTTTTCCTAATGAATATGTTATTTTTGTAAAATTAATAGTCTATTCTAGGTATCCTGTTGGGAGAGTTTGCTCATTAAACCTTCCGTTTCGCTTCCTGGCATCTTGCAATGAAGTACCTGGTTGTCATTCACCAACCTATTACCTGTCGATCTGCCAAATCTTGGTAAACCGACTGCTTAGAATTATCTCAAATTGTAATATTCCGCCCCCTATATCACAAAACATTGCCAGTAGTTGATCGGATTGGAGATAAGGAAAGCATTGGGTATACACACAAAAACATAAATCTTGTTTTATTAAAAGTTTTGCACTTTACTTCTGAAAAGTATTTATTTTTCATTAAATTGAAAGTAAAATTATCTACCACGAAAGTTCTTCGTTTGATTTGAAAGTGTTATGTTTCGGTTCAGTGTGTAAATTTAAAAGTGAATTCTTTTACCATGAAAATTGTAGAACTGTCAAATCCACCAACACAAAGGAAATCGTCGTATGGATTTTTTCTCTATACTGTTGTCAAATAATACAAAAGCTTCACATTCAAAATGTTCCTCTTGGTGAATCGCCCCAACGAATCGCTAATCAGGAAAGTTCACAAACATTCGGTGTTATTAAGTTCCGAACGGACCATGCAAACGGAATAGGCCATGTCACTGATAATAATCCCTTTTTTTTGCAGCGGTGTCACAAGCGACGACGAGTGGCAGCAGATGCTAGAGCTGGCTCAGGTGCATTTGGAAGATATGGAGAAAATATTTCAACTTGGATCTTTCGGGATGGAAACATTGGTGATTGAACGACGCCAACCTCCGGTTCCGGTCTCTATGAAAGTTATAATAATTCATTTGAAAATTAAAACCTTTTTATGTTAAACCATTTTTTCTTTCAATCAAAACAGCATACATTCATTTTGATTGCACGATACTTTCTAGTTGAAAGTTCATTTTCAAATAAAAATAATTTGTTTTCATTTTCAAATATGCCACGGTGTGGATTTGACAGTTCTACAATTCATCTGAAAAGAAAACTTTTTATGTTAAAAGTATTTTTACAGCATACTTTTATTTAAATTGCACGACACTTTCTGGATGAAAGGTAATTTTGAAATAAAAATAATTGGCTTTTATTTTCAACGATACCACGGTTTCGATTTGACAGTTCTACAATTTGTTTTAAAAATTTCAACTTTTAAATGTAGAGCAGCAACATTTTGAATTGACGGTTTGAAGGTTTTGGTTTTGAAAGTAAACCGCTTTCTACGAAAAAGAACCAACACAACTTTTCAATTTTGGCAATGGTTTTTTTAATTTTAATAATCATTATTCTTTGTGTGTAGGACCAAGTATCCCCCGGTTGATACTTAGTCAATGAGCGTGAGAATCAATAGAATCAATATCAGTAACTAATCTATGATGGGCCACCTATTGGAGGGGCGGCCCAACTTTTCGTATCTCTATTTGCAGGATATTCACAGAAAAGGGGACATGCCGCTGCACATAAAAACGTACTCTAGCGAAAATATTACCTTTCTTATTTTCTTGTATTTTTATTTCTTTTCCGAAAAAACGTTTGGGTATGATGAAGCGTTGGGTTTGGATGGTTAAAGGGAATACATGACAGAGAATTTATTGTAGCCAATGAAGGGTACCTTCATCGTTTTCAATTGGTTGTTGGAACAGGCATTTGATTAAATGGATTTATGGAATGTTACTAAAAACTCAAAATCCAAACGGTATAAATGTGGACATGTTAATCGGTCCCATTCTCAAAAGTTTATAATATTTTAAAGAATGCGGTATAGAGTTGTCATACTATTATGGCCAATTGAGTGCAATACCAATAACTACCGACTAACCGTTTTACACACGGGTTAAAATTGGTAATATAACAGAGCTTCGATTAGGCTTAAAAATGATTTAATGTACCAGAAACTGGATCGGCACTTGCGCCTACCTTGTGGAGGACCCGGATACGACCTGTGTGTCTAGAGCATCGCACAAGTCGACACGTGCAATGGGAAGGATTAATAGGTTGCATAGACACGGCGGAGAGTAGTCCCCGGATACACCTTAGTTGAAGGCATGATTTATGCACCTAATAATAACAATAACAATTTTTGCAGAGTTATTTGTCTATTCTAGGTTTCCTGTCAAATTTGTTGTCATATTGATTTGCTTATTAATTCTGTTACTTATTTTTGCCTTAAAACTTCACAAAGTAATCAATCTAGTAATTACAACTTTATTAAAAATAGAAGTTAGAATTACCATTTGTGTTCTATTGTAAAACAGGTTGATGGGAAAGAAATGTGTAAAGAAACGATCATATTCAGGTCCACTATAGTACGGTGGGTGGTGAGTGTGATAATTTTTATTTTAGTGCTAATAGTTTTCAGTCCTATGTCTTATTCATGTTTGAAAAATGTCGTTCTAATTATTTAATTTGAAAAGATCAATACCACTGGGCTCATCGCCATGAAAATGCTTCACAGCAAAAAAGCTTAGAAAACATGAACGCAATATTGTTCACGCTGAAAATCCTAAATAATTGATAGCATATTATTATTCGTCTTTAAACATTACTCTGCATAACACGTATTATACCTCGAATAAATTTATTTCATACATAACGATACATTTTTGGAAGTTCAAATTTTCCATGCATATTTACTCTAGGGACTAGTTTTTATAGAACCTGAAGTTCAGTAAGAACGTGTACCATGCAAGATAGTCTAACGAGTGACAGATTTGTCCCTAAATGTTGCAGCGGAGTAGTTTCTTTTCTAGCCGGTGAAGGTTGTTTAATACATCGCGATGCACTGGCTCAATCCATGAATAAATTTAGTTCGGTCCACTAAGTATGGCATAGGTATCAGCTTTTCTTTACGTAAGATAATGCGAAGCGTCGGCAACGTGTATTTATTTGCTGAAAACCAAAAAGAACTTAATACATATTACCGTTTTCATGATTATATACTACTTACTGATGAATGCTCCTGTGACCTCTAAGGAGACGCCAAATTGCTTGAGTAAGTTAGTCAAATCTAATTCGTCAGGATCCAGCTGCTGGAATTCCTCTTCAAGAGCTTCCTTGAATAGTGATTTCGTATCGCCTAGCTCCCCGAATAAAAATTTACAACAGGCTGATGTCTGATTTCAATGTCTACATCAACATGAAATTCAAATGTACATCTTACGTTGAACATTAGAGATCAGAATGATTTCGCTGTATTTAGGCAAGGTAACATGATGTTAACACCAGTCATTTTCAAACAATTTTTTTCTTTTCCCATGTCCCTTTGATGTCTTGTTTTTTTTTTTACTTTTGACATTCAAACAAAATGTTTTTCTGATGTTGAAAGGTATCAAAGCTTATTGATGTTTTCAAATGTATTTGAATAAAACAGCATAGTCAAAGGATTTTTTATGTTTTCAGATGCATTAAAGGTTATGAATAGACATCTTACATATTTTTTCAAGTGTCGATTCAGTTGTAGAAAAACGTGACCGTGTATCGTTTCCGGATGTTTTTAGTTGTAGATAATAACATTAAAACCAAATAATCTGAAAGGACATGGATTTCAACGCAACGTGTGATTTTTATGACACAGGATGTATTCTGGCTTATTATGTATGCAACATTTTACTTCACAAAGACCTTTGGTTCTATCGTTCTATTGTAACGTTTCATTCTTATGTTGTAAGACGTTTTCTTATGCTATAGACTTGTACTCTTCAACAATAGAATGAAGTTTATTTCTAAGGTAACGGCCAAATCTAATGTCATCAGATGTGTTTAGATGTCTTAGGTACACAACATTTCACACATACATAACGTTTGATTTTCATGTAATTTTAGATTCTAGTTTTATAGGACGTGTTCTGTTGTTAAATTTAACATCATCAATAGGTTTGTTTTTAATGTGAAGTATAAATATGTTGTATTTATATGTACTAGGGCGTAACTTCGAACTCTGAATACATATAGAATACGACAACTCACATTCAAATTTAATGTTTGGAAGATGTCTGCTAATATTTTTTACATCACCATTTCTATTCGGGTCTGACTCAGCCGTTTTGTACGTTTGAAATATCAGTCAGGTACACTGTGTTGTTTCGTATACACTTGCAAAAACATGCACAATATCAACAAACTAGTTTTGGTGGAATAACATCATGGAAGATTCAACAAAAAATTATTGTTGATTTGACAAAATATAATTTCTAGTTCAACAAACCATATTTGTTGAAGTCAACAAACAATTTTGTTAATTCAACTAAGCAAATTTGCTGTGCGTGTAGAATATTTGTTTTTGTTTTGATTCGCTGTGTTATTTTGACAGAATATTTGGGAGTGTGTGAGTTTAGGGGCGAATCATTAAGCTTGGGACCGATGGGCTGGTACTTCCTGAGCCAAAAAATATATCCATTTTCTTCATGACTAACCAGTTGAATTTGAATTTTCAATCCCTAAGTTCACACTAAAGGCCCAAAGGGCTTGCTCAGATTCCGCCGATGCAATTACCGTCCCCCCCCCCCTTTTTTTTTTCCGCCCCCCCCCCCCCGCCCTACCCCCCCCCATTAACCCCCCCCCACCCTCTCAATTTCTCCAAAAACACCGCAACACAAAACAAAGGCGCAATATGTAGTGTCCGGCTTCCAGCTTCCGCCAGGGGTTCTACACAGTGACCAATTTCAAATCCTATACTATTGATTGTTGATTACCGTTTTGCTTCTACTGTCATTGTTTCGCAAATTTTAGAGGTCAAACCAGACGCCAAACGTTAATTTTTCGCTGAATTGGTAATGGACGAATCCAGGTTGAGAAATGAAGAAGACACCGAGTGATGTGATGTGATGTTATAGGAAGCCACCACCAGTGCAGGACTTGCCATGGCGTTCAGTTCCTCCTAATGGCAAGATCAAACTGTACATACCTGTAATCCTCACTATTGCGTTGTATGAAGGACCAAAAACGGGGTTGTGGACCTGTAAGCAACACCAACCCCTTTAAAAAAAACAAACTTCATTTAAAAAAAAAAAATTTTTTCCTACCGCTAACATTTTTGTACCTAACCTATCACTTAGTCAAAACAAATATTATGCTTGATAGTCTACCTTCCAACGAAACGCTCTTATTCGAGGAAGGCATATCAAGCATAATATTTGTATTTGACTGTCGTAGATAGGTTAGGTACAAAAAATGTTAGCGGTAGGTACAAGGGTACAAGTGTTTGTATTTAGAAAATAGGATAAATACGGCAGGTGGCGAAGGTTTTCTTTCAGTCGAGTATTAGTACACGACACTGAAGAAGTCTGCACATTGTAGACGAAATACGCGTATCTGTCAAGATAAGCAATAAAGGTAGTTGGAATTAAATGGAAATTACTAATCATTCTTCTTATTTTCTAGTTACAGGTACTCCACTAAACCGCTCACACTCTCCATAATTCATTTGAATGTTTTAGAATTATTTTGTAATGTTCGTCCTATACTTTACATGGGAGCTGTCAGATTTATCAATACCCGGTGTCTTCATCTTTTTTCAAGTTGCATTCGTCTATATTTTTCACATCTTTGATCACAAGTTTATTTTTCCTCGTCGAATACTAACCTTGCAGCTGGCTGCGTCTGGATAGCAATAAAGTTCACCTGCCGTAATCGAATACTTTGGCTTTTGATTACTCTCCGACAAAAGCTGTCAAACCGAAAGCCTCTGTTGAAAAGTGTAATGTCACTAGTTTTTCACTGGAGAGCGAGCTACGCGAATGGTTCATCAAATCGGTGTTCCCTGCTGGCGATATTGGCGTGTGCAAAGTAAAAGAATATCTTTCTTCAGAAGCGAAAATTCGGTTTGCCGATATTGCTGGTGAAGAATAAGTTCTATCGGTCGCGGTTTCCGTTGCTTGTTCGATCGATTGGTCCTATCAATCGAGGCAAAAGAGTGCATTTTTCCAACGGGGATTGGCATCGGAAAAAGTTCGGGTGAACGAAAATTTCTCCTCCCTCAAGCGTGAAAAAGTGGAATCCAGCCAGCCAGCCAACAGCAGCAGTGTTGTGGAGAGCGAAAAAGAAGGAATTGGGCAGTGGTTGTGTGTGCGTGTCTCGTCTCGATCGGGTGTTCGGTTCGGTGCAGCACAGTGAGAAGTGAAGTGAAGGAAAAGTGCGAATCTTCCAGCCCAACTTCGAATCGAAAAAGTGTCTCCCGAAGTCCCGTTGGATTTTCGGTGGTTCGGTTTGTCATAGCTTAACGGGGAATAGATTGAGTATTTTTGTTTTCGCGGATCGCAACCACGTCCGTTGACTGCCGGAGCAAGCGGCCCTGCAGTGGATTAGTGGAAGTGCTTGAACAAAACCGGAGGAAGGTTTTTTGTGTTCGACTCCGACGAGAGTGTGAGCCAGGGAGAAAGAGCACCCGCAGCAGAGTGAGAATCCATCGCGACAATGTCGTCATCCGGCGATTTTGGCAATCCGCTTCGGAAGTTTAAGCTGGTCTTTCTGGGCGAACAAAGCGGTAAATATTCCAACGTTAGAGCTAAGAATTTATATGACCGAAAGCCGGGAACGCCTATAACAAGGGAAATAGGATAGAAATTTGATGCTCACAAAAGTGTGTGACGTGTAGCCTTTTATCCGTATAAGTCAGCCAGCCAGCCCTCTCGGCTCGGTGTTCGTAGTGGTGTGTATCTTTCTCTCCCATTTCTCATCTCATCCATCGTCGTCGGTTGAGTAAGCTACGGGTTCCTTTTAAAAAGCGGAGTTGAGGTGTTTTCGGATTGTGCTGATGACTAATGTCCACGCGACAGAAGTCGTTTTCCGAGCTGTCGTGGATGGATGGGCGGCGGGGGGAAGGCGGTGTCATGCTCAGCTGAAATGACATAATTTCGGTGGGTGACAGGCTTACTCCTGTTCCATGTAGTCGGGGTTGATATGCGAAAGCGATTTTGAGCAAGAAATAGTGGTTCTGGTTGATCATATTGGATTGGATCTTTAGGATCGCAAAGCATTGTCGAAAGTAATTCGGAAGGTTTGCAGGTACTCTGAGAAAAATTTGATAGTCAATTTTACCATTATTGGGGGGTTAGGATTACTATGGCAGTATGGTGATTTTTAACCGTGTATGATCAAGGTTAAAACAACCACCAAAAATAGTTGATTCAACAATTATCATAATGTCGGAATTGTCCTTGCTACCATGACCATAGTAAAAAATTCCATGAGCGTGGTGATTTCGACCATTTTAATGGTTATTGTAAACAATATTTGCAATATTCATCTTGACCATGATTTAATTGTCGGTACAACCATTGCATTATTCTCAGTTTAGCTGGTTTACAAACAAATATTGCAGAAATGATGGGTCAGGTGTTCGCATAGTTTAGTTAAAAAGAGTGTAAAAATGTTGGAATACATGCAAATCTAGGAAAATTTTGAAACTTAAATGCGAAAGTTCAGGAAACCGGGTTCCGAGGACGTTTATATTAAGTAGACGAAATCGAGCGCTAAACCAATTCCAAAAACGATCAAGTCACAGGTGCTTATACTAGAAATGAACACTACGACTATCGAGGTTGGTTTGAAAATGTTATCTGAAACAACAGCACAGCAGGGCCTTACGGAGAAAACTCATAAGAAATTGTTAGGCCCGACGCTTGAATAGCCTACAGACGCTCGCAGCGATGAATTTGAGCAATAAGAACTTTCGAATATGCTCTTGTGAATAAACTGAAAGCTAGTTGATCCAAAAGCGGAATGAAAGACTATCAACATTAACTACAATAGCTTACAAGCAAACGGGTTGTTCCTAAGCGACTACGGCAACGCCCGTTACAGCTTCCTTTTGAAATGAATCCTGGTGAATGATTATGAAGAGAAGATCGTTTATCGTGCAGTATGTGAGGAATGACAATTACCACCAAAAACTACCAAGGAAGTTTCATTGAGGAGAAGAATTGATTTCGAGGGTCCTTTTTCTCCTGGTGGATACACATTGAGAGTTATAGAATCACATCTTGAACAAATAAAATAGTCAAAGTTGTGTTTATCATTGATAGATTCTCAAAAACTAGTCCATCGACTACAATCACAATCCTAAATAATCAAATACGCAGTAATGTACTTCCATTAACAGATCATCTTTGTTTTCCACGCTAGGGAAAGAATATTAACCAAATTGAACAAACTCACCACATCCAACATACAGTTGCTTTGTACTCCTTGTATTATGTATTACCTAAGTACGATGCTTTAGTGAAATGGTCGTCTTCTATTACTTGCCGAACATGTAGACTGACCTTCTTGAGTTTTGGCTTAGGGCATTTTAGGAAATATCATTACCAAATACTAAGAATAGTTACTTATTTTTCTGCCCTTGCATGCCTTGCAAAAAGAGATGTTATTATCGGAAAAAATCTCCAGCCGAGTGTATATGTATTTATTCATATTTCCAAACAGCATATATGTATCGAATTACTAGACTGATGAGATCTACAATCTTTAAGGCGTTACCGTGTTGGTAATGTTGGGCAAATGAGATTCAAGCTAACATGAGCCGCGCAATTTCGCCACAATCTTCCGAATTATTAAACAGCGAATATTAAGTCTTGTAACCCACGAGATTCCACTGTCTATAGGTATGAATAAGTCTAAATTGCCCTATCAAACTGTTGAACACATCTTTTAAATATTCACTCATTTTGTGTAGCTTGAAATATAATGCCTGGCAACGTTAAGTTGCTTATTTGTGAAGAAATGGCAGATTGTTGCAAAATACACAGCGTCATTTTCAATCAGTCTGGTTAATACCCCGTTCACACTACAACCTATATTACGTGATATAGAGATATAGAGATATATCTGGACATCAAATGCCATGTACATTATTTCCAGTGAAAACTAGATGTATAAATGCTGATATGGAGTAATGGTAACGCAAAAGTGAGGTTAAACGTCGTAGATGGCACTCGTGAAAAATGGTTTTACGAGCTGTTTAAGCAAAGTTATTGGTGATAAAAAGAGCAGAAAATCGTCGATAATGACCAGTGATGGAATTCTCATCAAAATATCAATTCATCGTGCGGTACGTTTTCACTTGGGAGCTTTCCGTTGCTAGTTTCACACGGCAACGTTTCTTGAGTGAACTTTCTGGGATGAGAGAATAAAATATCGCGAACTTTTTCCACTCGAGTCACCGACGTGATGATACGAAAAAAAAATCAGATCATTTTTTGACGTAGACTACGTCTTACGGCAAGGGTAGGGTGTCAATTGAAAATCTAAAAATAATCGACTGTCACGAAATATCGTTACAAATTAAACGCTAATATCTTAATAAATGCTCGATAGATTTTCAAGATGTTCACATCAATCGGTTGGAAATTTTCCCGCGTATCAATTCAACTATCGAACGTTATCCGTTAACAATTTAAAACTATTGAAAATAACCAAAATAAGAGGTAGTGTCTTATAATTTTGTTTTGCAGGCTACATTAATGCACAGTATTTTCCTATCACAGACTTCAAATTTAAGTAAGGAACGTTTCTCTCATACGTGTCAGTGCACGATATATAAGGGAGACACCTTGAAATTTTCTCCCCCCCCCCCCCCACCCCCAGAGGCCCCCGCCCCCCCCGCCCCCGGCGGTGCAACCCCCCCAAGACCCCCCCCCACAAACCCCCACAGGGATACCATTTTGAAGAGCTACGCAGTTGCATCGGCAAGACCGCAGGCTCCGATGATATTGCTTCTGCATCTTATCAGTCAGTTGGCCCTTCTAGATACCATGGACCCAAAAGGGAAGGACGTAGTTGTGCCGAAGAAACATTAAAAAAATTATGGATCACTATCGTACTAGAGAACCAGCTTCTAGTACATGCAAAGTGCCATGTATACTAGATTACTTTTGATATTGCGTACACGTGTTTTAGTGTGCATGTAGGTATGTCATCAAGTCTGCTGATTTTATTTACATATTTTGCTTTGTAAATATGATTTTTTATCAACCTCAAGCAAGTGCCAAGTGTCGGTCAATCAACAACAGAAGGAACAAAAAAAGAGCGACAAGGATAAGGATCGCACGAATACGGATAAGGTGTCTCGAAGGAAATTTGTGAGTATTTAGGTCAAACTGGGTACACGGGAAATTGTTCCTTTTTTTTACCCTTCTTTTAGATCTCATCCACGTGACAGCCAAATCCACCAGCGGTGACCAGAGATTGAATCTGGAACCGTACGTATCTCAGGTCCTATCCAAGGATTATCCAAAACCTCCGGAAGCCCTAGCGGAGGACGCGAAGCACAGGAAAATAACGTATCCACTATTCTCTACGAATTGTACTTTAACATTCCTAAATGCATCGCGTGCCGGCATTTGGCCGGCTCTCTCCCGGAAGGAATTCGTATGGCCTGCGGCCCACTCTATGTGTTGGACTACGACGAAACCATAGCGCGTGCGCGTTCAAGAACATCTATCCAGACGAGGAATTCCTGCCAAGAGGAAGAGATCATTATCGGAGACGAAAGTGCCGATCAAGCGCAGGAAGTTGTGGCCAGTGACAAAGTGGACAGCGCTCAGGAATGACAGGAAAATAATGCAAGCATCGAATCGGCTGCCGTCGTTACAGCACAGGGCATTTCCGACGCGCAGGAAGCGAAGGAGGACTCGATTGACAATGCCGAATAATGCCTGGAACAGAAGTAATCAAACATTGCACGTTTTTGCTTGCTTAATTTATTCCAACTGTGTTGATATATTTTATTCATTCAATTACGCGTGAAAACTGCAAAGCTGATATTTTATAATAGTATTTAGAGGCAATAAATTACTACTTCTTCTGCTTAATCCGAAGCAAGAGTTAATTTAACAACAAAAAATGCTTTTGAAGTGAAATGATCCGTTTTCCAGAAGGAACGCTTATTACATCGTCTTTAGTGTCACTATTGCTGCAATGATACGTTCGATTTCAATCTTCGATTGATCGAGCTTCTCTTGGTTGTTCTTCCGAACTTCCTCCGGAACTTTGCTCTCGTAATCGGCCGCGCCTATCGCCTGTTCCAGCTCGAGCTTAATGTTTCCTTCTTCTTGCCGAGTTTTTCTACTTCCTTGTAGGCTTCGATCAGTCCCTTGAGCATAAGATGAACAACACATGCACCGGAAACGGTTAGGATAGCACAACCAACCGGCGGAGCTTCACTGATAAGATTGATCTGCGAGTAGGACATGGTCGTCAAATCCCCAAGGAAACTCTCTAGCGTAGCCTTGGTGGCATCGTTGCTGCACATGACAAACGCTTCCGTCTTCATCTTGTTCGGCAGATTATAGTCACTTTGGGCCGATCGAATTACCTTGGCCACACGTTGCACAAAATCAAAGTCATTCTCGAGCTGTTCGTTGTGCCAATTACATAACTTAAGATCCGGATAGGAGGCAACACAAATACTGGCCACCTGGTCCACATTGGCACGGGGCAATCGCTGGTACAGTTCCTCGGTGATGAAAGGCATGAAAAAAGACAGGAGCTTCAGTCCAAGGTTTAAGCAAGTGTAGATCGTCTTCCGAGACGAGGATTTAGCTTCCTCTGTTCCGGACTGGAACACTGGCTTCAAGCATTCCAGATATACGTCGCACAGATCGTACAGCCAAAAGTCGTAGCACGCACTGGTAGTCTGGGCAAATTCGTACTGCTCAAAGCCCTTGTTGGACACGTCGATGCAGATGGCCAACCGCGACAAAATCCAGCAGTCTATGTTGCTCTCGAAGTCTGTAGAGTTACGATTGAGTTAATGTTTTGTTTAAAATTGCATTCCGTCAAACTTACCAAGCCCTGCAGAACGTCGTACCATTCTTCTCCAGTGAAGCACATCAACGCAAACTTGGTTGCATTCCAGAGCTTGTTGCAGAAGAAGCGATAGCCCTGGACAGGCAAGGTATCCAAGTTGATGTGCCGTCCCTGGGTGTTGCAGGCGCACAAGGCAAATCGCATCGCATCCGTTCCGTACTCCGGAATACCATTCGGGTAATCCTGCTTCTGGCCGGTCTTGGCCTTCGGCAAGTGCAGTCCATCCAGAGAAATTCCGGTGATATCATCCATCGGATCGATGACATTAGGGTCGAATTCTGTGACCCCACCAAAGTTGACGGGAAACGCACCAATCACGAATTTCGTCCATCCAATGGCACCATTGGTGGTCTTTTTGTGCACTTCCGGAATAATTTTCAGCTCTCCGGAGCGCACGGCTTCCGTTGCGTTCTTGGCCATTTCGTCGCACTTTACGTACCATTGAGGCTTGATCAGCGATTCAACGACGTCCTTCGAGCGGGAACAAACCGGTACGACCATCGGATTATCAACGGTTTCCTTGTACAAACCCTTTGCTTGGATGGCAGCCATGATCGCCTTTCTGGCATCGAATCGTTTCATTCCGGTGAATTCACCGTAATCCCCGGTGATGAAACTGTCGTCGGTGAAAATCGTTATGAACCGTAGATTGTGACGCTTACCGACTTCGTAATCGCCAGGATCATGAGCTGGGGTGATCTTGATCTTGTTTCCGTTACAGCTTTGCACATTTTCGGATCCATCGTAAAGTATGCCCGGTTCCAATCGTACGACGAACGTATACTCAAATCGAATTTACAGCTGACTCGCTTTTGTTAAGAACAGTGTTGGCGAAGTTTCAACTAACTTGTAAACAGTGTTGCTGTATTTTTCTAGTACTGGTCTGATGATGTTCTAGTATATATAGAACTTGATACACTGAAAATTATTATCTGGTGCGTCAAGAATAAATTGTCTGTCCGAGGTCCGTAATTAGTCCGTGCTAGATACCATGAACTAAGTCTGAAAATCCGGCCTGAATACAGACGTTGATTATTCCAATCCCCAAACCTAGAGAGGATTAGACCCTAGGTGGTTTTAGACCCATTACACTGCTGAGTTGTATGGGAAAGACAATCGAGCCGTTATCTGTCAACTGAGCTGTAGAAGCATGAGCGAATACGTATGTATGTATGTATGGGGCAGTTTATCTGAGACGTTTTTCTCCGAGTTCGATCATTTATTAGACAAGGCAAAATCGGTGGACCTGCATTTTAATTTATTTAAAACGCAACAAGGACATCACTGATCACAAAATATGTTCAATCCTATTCTTAAATATAAATTTACTAATATTAAAGAGTTACACACTTAATTGAACAGCCTACAACATGAATCTAACGGGTTATTTCGTTCATATAGAGTACGGTGGGCAGAAATCCACTACAGTTGGAGATACCATAGCTGTCCAACTGGTGCACGTAACTTTACATTCTCAAGAATGCTGCTACCGTCGATGACCACGACAAAGACAAACAACCGTTGAAGCATCACTCGACGATTCGATAACGGTTGTATATTCAGCAGCGCACATCGATGTTCATGTGGCGGCAGATTGACAGGATCATTTCATAAGAGGCGGTATAGAGCGTTTCTGATGAACCGTTTCTAGACTCTTTCGATGCATGCAATATGAAGGGCGTGGTACAGAGCTCAGATCTGCACTCCGTATTCTAGTACACTGCGAACTAAAGTTACGCCGTAAAAAAACGAGCATTGCGTAAGCGCTTTTGAAACGACCTTGCATCGCTTCTCCAGCTCATCGATCACAGTACCGGTGTGAGTCATGAGGTTCGATGTCGTTGACCGCTTTTTGACGAAACCATTTTTATGCTCAGAAATCACTGACTGCACAACAAGGTACATCACGTCATGTAACAGACTCTCGAAAACTTTCGCTAGGCAGTTGAGAATTGATATCGGTCGGTAGTTCTCAACGCTGTGTGTATTTCCAGCCTTGTGGAATTGGAGTAATTGTTGCCAACTTCCAAGTGAGAGGAAACACTCCTCCGGTCAAGGGTCGATTGAAGATCGTACACACTTGGAAAATTTTACAGTATTCGGTAATTTTTTACCGAACTTTCAACAGATGAACGTTCGGTAATCCGATTTACCGGAGATTGAGATTTTAGCTTACCTTTCGCGTTAAAAAGATCATTCACTTGATGGAAGCCAGCTGACAACAAAGACTCAACTAAGGCAAGGTTCAGTTGACGCGTTAATTGACAAGTATCCCAGAAACTCTTCATTTTTAGATGTTGTGTCATTCGATTAGTCCCTGGTCAGATGGTCAGACTAGAGGTTGCTTGAGAATGGTGCCCCGCAAGGGTCTGTCATTTCTGTCACTCTGTTTCTCATTGCGATGAACTAAGTCTTTGAATGAATCCCAGCTGATGTACGCATAATTGTATACGCTTATGACATTACCCTTGTCATGTTTATGAAATACGCAAGGACTGTTAGACATCGAATGCAAGCTGTGGATGTGGTGGTTGACTGGGCAACCCTGTTTGGATTTATGTTTTCCCCCAAGAAGTCTAAGATCCTGCATGTCTGCTTTGGGCATACCAACAGGCCAAGGTTACCAAATGTTATAGACTGCTCCGATAATTATAAATACACTGATGATCAATCGTCAAGTCAAAATACGTGCAGTATTCTACCAACTTTTGGCTGCGTCCTGTTGTTTATCTCCAAAATAAACTGATGTCATTTTTTTCAATTTTTCCCCCGGAAGTTTGAAAATGCGTGGTCTTTCTCCCGAGCAAAGAAAACGGATTGTGCACAAACGGTGCACCGTCAGTAATCTTTCGATCAGAAAACTGGCTAAGGAAGAAGGTGTGAGCGTCGGAGCAGTTCAAACCGCATTACGGAAGTATCAACAACAGTGCTGTTGTACAGAAATGTAAGGGAATTTTAAGCGTCATTCTTTGAGATGTGGCAAAAAAACTAAGTACTTTGGCGACTGATGTTATGCGTGCCAAGGAGAGAATGGGCCTGCAGATTCGTCGGAAGTAGAAGCAGTCAAAACGAAGCACCGAACAGGCTGAATCTGTGAATCTGAGGGCTTGAAAGCTGTACGACAAACTGCTGACCAAAAAATCGAACTGTGTTACCATGGACGAGGAAACCTACGTAAAACTCGATTACAAAACTCTCCCGGGACCACAGTTTTATACCTCGCCGAAAGGAAAGGATGTTCTTGGATCAGTGAAAGCCATTTACACCGAAAAATTCGGGAAGAAGGTAATGGTGTGGCAGGCCATATGCGGATGTGGAAAAATATCTAGTCCATTCGTTACGACAGACACAATGAATAGTAAAATCTACGTGAATGAGTGTCTGCACGCAGTATACCTGGTAATGAGGCTGCAAATGAACTAGCAAACTAAGGTTTTTTTTTTTACACGGGATGGAAAATCTGCAACCAGACACCTGAAGAACTCAGGGTGTGGGGATGAGGGTGCCAACTCCTCGACCCACTAAAAACCCACTCGTGCCTTTAGCCCTGGACCCTCCCCGGAACCACCTTTCGGTATTACTTCGGGGAGGGGGCTATTGTGCTTGTTAAGCACCCACTATGTCTAACTACGTAGGGCTTTAGTAGTTAGGTGGTCCCTGCGACCTGCCTTTGGTCGTTTCGCCATTTTTGTTGGAGATCGAGGACGATACGCATACCGCGTCCCAGACGTCCCGGTCCTGACACATCCTCTGGACCAAGTTATCCGGAGTAGTGTCGTGACCGCTTACGGCAATCATGCCGGATCTCGCGCCGTCAAAGCGAGGACATGCGAAGAACACATGTTCCGCAGTGTCCTCGACTCCCGCGCACTCGCTGCATGCGGAGGACTGTGCATGCCCATATTTGTGCAGGTATTGTCTAAAACAGCCGTGGCCAGACAATATCTGCGTTAAGTGGAAGTTCACTTCACCGTGTCGCCTACCGACCCACCCGATTAATTCCGGGATTAGTCGGTGGGTCCACCGACCTTTGCTGGAGTTGTTCCATTCCCTTTGCCACTTAACCATGGATGCGGCTCTAGTGGTCTTCCGAATACCTCTTGTTCCACGTTGCTCGAAGCACTCTACGTCCTCTTTTATGACAATGCCTATTGGCATCATCCCCGCTAGGACGCAGACCGCGTCGCGTGATACTGTTCGGTATGCACTCACCACTCTTAGGCACATAAGCCTGTGTGTACTCTCTAGCTTACTTGCGTAGCTCTTGGTACTCAAGGCGGTGATCCATGCCGGCCCGCCGTACCTAAGTATGGACAGGGCGACGCTGGCCAGGAGTTTACGCTTACTCCCTTGTACCGCCGAGCTATTCGACATCATGCGGGATAATGCCGATATAGCCATAGAGGCTTTATTGCAAGCGTAATCGACGTGACTGACAAAGGACAGCTTATCGTCGATCATAACCCCAAGATACCTCAAGAACCTCTTCGATTCTATTGTGCAGTTACCTGCACTAATCGTCGCATGTTGCTTCGATTTCCGATTATTCACCACTGTGACCTCGGTCTTATGGTGGGCTAGCTCCAATTGCCTGGAGCTCATCCATCTCTCCAAACACAATGCCAATGGAGTGTGAGGCCGTTAACTCGACCTCCTCGATGGATTCGCCACATATCTCTAGGGTGATGTCGTCTCTACCCCGCTCGGGAAATCAAGCCGCAGTACCTCGTCGTACATCGTGTTCCATAACACCGGACCCAGGATCGAACCTTGCGGGACGCCTGCGGTGATCTGCACACGTTTCTGGCCTGCCTCTGTATTGTATACAAGTACGCGATTCTGGAAGTAGCTTCCGAGAATCTTGTACAGGTACCCAGGAACCTGAAGGCGTTGGAGCGAGTCAAGGGTGACCACCGCGTGAGGAATGCGTTCAATAGCGCCAGTTGGGCGGCTATCGCCGACTCGCTCTATAATCTCTAGGGTCTTGCTCAGCTGGAGAATATACCTATACTCTCAACTCTATACCGGACATGTTACGGAAATACCCAAAGAGGTGTTAGAGTGACTACGAACGGAGATGAACCAGCCCCCGAGACTGAGAATCTCGATAATCAAGAAACAAACAAAAAATAAAAGGCTGTACTGAAATATCTAAGGGCTATATGATAAGATATATGTTATTGAAATGATACGTGAAAAAATTACTACTGACCAGTGTCATCGAAACTTGTGAAGAGCAAGCTTGCAGGAATCGAAAGAGATTGATATATATCATAGACTCTTGTTTTTAAAGGATTAGCCACCGAGGAGTTACATTGTTGGCTCGGTTCGGTCATTGAACGTTTCGAATGAGCTTCAATCGTCTACAGCAGACGAACAGTTTAGCGACGTTAATACAGCAAAGTACCGTTAATCGCTCTGTATTTTTTTTTTAAAGTTGCGGTAAGATGTGCCCCTACAAAGTAATAATCCACAAATTGACAGTTAAATGCGTGTTTGGCGGAAAACATACAGAGCGTTAATTAAGTTTATCACGTCTCGCTCGATTCGAATTAAATGTTGAAACAAGTGAACACGAATAGAAATAGGCTACTTTTGGCTAGCTTTGAACTTTCATGATCTTTCCCCATTAGCCGGTGAACTGTATAAATTAATCTCTCTTTAAAAGCTGCTAACATAGCCCCCGATCATAAATTGAAACAATACCAGAGGAAATCTTCAACCCAAGATGGCATGCAAACTAATCAAGTATGCATCATTGTTCTGCGAAAACTTTCTTCTGCTCATATTGCACTCCATCCGCAGCGACCCGAGAAACGCAATCCATTGTTCTCCGCTCAGTTCACCGGCATTTTGCAGCCTACTAAATCAAATTAAATCGCCTTTTTTTTTTAAAACGGATTGAGTTGATTCACCCTGTTCAAGATCCATGTGACCTTATTTTCCCAGCAGTAAGTTTGGAAAAGTAGCTCTCTTTACGTGTCAACACACCCAAAATATTTCGCTTCTAACCGCCCACGAGTAGGTACGATAATGAACTACATTGTTCTCACCCTTCACGCACCAACCGAAAATGTTCCCAGCTTCCCCACCTACGACGGCCCGCGATAGTCATATTATTGATCCTACTCCATTTTCATCGTTGTCATGTTTTCTCATTTCTTTTCTCTATTGTTCTTTTACAGTCGGCAAAACTTCGCTAATCACCCGGTTTATGTACGACAGCTTCGACAACACATACCAGGTAAGATAGTTCACATTTCTGCTCCAGATCCAGTAATAAATACATTGTTAACTTGTAGGTTACATTTGATGCACCAAATTTCAAAGTAATTCAGCATTTCCGGTTCCGCATCCGGCTGTGGCAATACAAATAAATTCGAGTCGAGTGCCATCGTGGCTTCGATTTGGTTCTTGCGTGTCGTTCAAAAATGTAAGACCGCTTTTCAATCCGTTACTTTTGTTTTCTGCGGAATGAAACTCGCAGAACCATGACCATTGAAGGGGGGTTAGGATGTGCATTTACTTTGCGCTTTTCTTCTGTCGGATCGGATGCTACATCAAATGGACACGGGTGTGCTAAGGAATTTGAATTTATTCTTGTTTGTTGGAATTTCGATGAAATAATTACAATAGATACGTTGAATGAATTTGCTCTCAATACATGAACTGAGCTTAGTCTCCTGAAAGGTTTTGATGCACTAGACAACGCGAGCAAAATTCGTTTTAAATTTCACTAGAAAAAAGCTTCGTTTTTAACAGATAGGCCGATTTTGTTTAAGGCTAACAGACTTCTTCAGTGTCGAGTATTCAGGAAATTGATGACGAGACAGACTTTTCTGGCAAAAAATAAGCCTTTCTTGTGTAATTTAAAGGAATTTCTTCGCGTTTACTAGCGATACTTTGGAAAAGTTTTGTAGACTTTTTTTTTTAAAGTGAGCAAGTGAAGTTTAAGTTAATTTTTTTTATTTTTCAATTAACTTAACCTTTTTTTTTTTTTTGGAGAGTATCTAGCTGGAGCTGCGTGACAGCTTGGTTGTCAAGACTAGACCCTTTCCCAACGTCATCTCTTCTATGACCAATACCTTAGAAGAACTAGTCTATGTTGGCCGCTTGATCACTAGTTGAAGTATTTGGTATTGGACCGTAGTATTTTTCAAAACTTCAGTCTCAATTTTCCCGCTATGTTGTTTTGTTATGCAGTCGTAAAATGGAAGCTCCAATTAAAACCTAGAATTAAGCCCCAGTGCTGAAGTAATCTCCAGGCCCTATGCAGTAGTAACTAGATTTCAAAAAAATATGTAAATTGCAAAACAATAATTCTTAGGGATGACATTCAGGCATTTGATGTAGTGTATGTTGACAACTAGTAGTACTGAAGTCAACCCCAAGAAGTACTGTAAGAAGAGTATTTATAATATTTATTATTCATACAGCGAATGATATTTCTAGACAACCCTCAATTGCAATGGTGTGCCTTTGTTTTGGCAACTTACAGCACTGCGGTATCTTCTAATAATCCTAATAAAACTTTGAGTTAGTATGTAATGAGCTTCCATTTTCAAGTCAGTCAGTCAGTCAGGTTGTCTTACGCGTTCTTTTTACAGTCATTGCTAAATTGAATTTACCTTAGTTTTTCGATTATCCATACTGTACAGTTCTGTACAGTTAATCTATTTATCTTATACATACCGTCTTCTTTCCAATTACATACGGCTTACGATTTCCATAATACTTCCTGATTTGTAGAGTTTGACTTGGCAGCATCAAGCTCTTGAAACTCGGAATAAACACTCGTTGCCTCACGGTGATACCTAAACCTGGCTGATCATCTGCTTGAATTCCACAGCCGCTCGCGTCCATGTAACCATTATTGCACAACCACATGCAGGCCAAGGTTAGTATAAAAACGTGAAGAAAAAGAAGAGTATTAGTAGTATTTCAATTAAGTTAAAAGAAAAAAGATTTTGGTATTTGATGGCATGTGAGATTATTGGTGATATTCTCACAACGACTCTTCGTTACTTTGACTTAAAAGTTTGAGTCACTCTAAACTAACCATGAAGATTAAAAAAAAAAAAAAAAAAAATTGCTTGGCTTAAACCTCAATTACACCCTACTCTACAACTTTTGATCTAGTTGCTATCCCAAATTTAAATACATTTCAAATGAGGACTTATTTGAAACTTTGAAAACGACGGGACTACCTCCTATCTAGCGGGTTTATTTTTATTTGATATATTTACCATCTTATCGCTTCGCATTTCAACCGATTACAACCGATTTGCCGTCTTTGAACTTTACAAACAAGGAGGTAATACGAAATAACGACCGTATAATATTGTATATGACTCACCAAACACTGCTACTGATATAAGCCACATGGGTATGATTATTCTATTGCTTCTAATGATATTCCTAGATTGATTGATCCTTAGATTGAAAGTAAGAAGTTTAGGAGGGAATTGTGGCATAACCCACCAGTATCACATCTGATGTCAGTGCCTCTATTTAAACGTTCTACGACGTGGCAGTGAAAAAATGATCAGAACGTGTGATACTCTCACTACTGGTCAAACTATTGGTCTCATGGATGTTTATAGCATGAGATAAGGCTTCTCGCCGTCGACACGGTGGAAAATTTGACCCACGAGAGGGAAGACTTACCTTTAAGAGACTATGAAAGCAAAGCTAACCGATATAGATAAGAATTGTTCCATGGCCTCAAGGCTACTCGCCTCCCTAAGCGGACCCTCCGCGTCCTACTCTTTTCCTAAAGCCTTAGCCTTTAACTCTTTGTCGGCATCCGTCCCAAGTAACACTTTTCGATGACATTTGTTCAGTTCGATAGGTCTGATCCCTAGCTAAATAATATGTTGTTAGAGTTAGCGCTTTGATCACGGCTGTCGTATAGAACGCACTTTTAAATTGTAATATATATTTGAATTCTCTTCACCTGAAACATCAGGACATACTATTAGTTGCTCGCATTCATGATCAAAACACCCACCCTTATTGATAATGAAGCGAACAATAAGATCATTAATGATACTGATTGTATACTGCCGTTCTACACACAACTGTCCCATGTTGAATGGGTTTCCTATATATGTAAATGGGACAGTTATGCTTATAACGGCAGTGTAGGTATATTTGACATTTAGAGAATAAACAACAATAAAGGAATTGTCAAGCATATGATAAGTGCATTCTTTGTCGCTTCTCCAAATTATTTGATATCAGGAATATGTAGATTGTTCTTAGCTTCGACTAAGAGTGAATTGCGGCTAAACCCGCAAGTATCACACCTTTTTCAGTGCCTTCAAATAAACGTACTACGACGTGGCAATTTTTAGAAAGCAGATTGTGATACTATCACTGCTGATCATGTTCTTGGTCTCCCATGACGGTCTTTTGCATGAGATTAGCCCTCTCACCTACGACAAGGTGACAACCATGATCTTCGAGAGGGCAATTAACTTAACCTTTTTGAATACAAAACACGCCTTGCGTAACATTTAAAACGGTTATATATTCGTTGTTCGATTGTCTTCATTGAATTTCTCATCTGTGAATAGCGCAACTGCAAAGGCATTTTCCACAGAATGTATTGTTCAATGTACAAGCTTAACCATGTTCTTCAGTCGACCTCAGCTTTAAGCAGAGCCACAAATTCATTTGTTCAGCCGTGATAAACCAAAGAGAAAGTCGACAAAGAGATCGAGGATCAGCAAAGATGGGCAGTTTTCAAATGCTACGCGAGAATTGATGGTTTGTTAGAACATGTTTTTCTTGAAAATCTATGCATACTATTTATAATCGTTATTTTCATGCGTAGACGGCTTATATAGTGTAACAAACTTGAACATTTTATAATAAAATCGACTCACAATCTGTAGACATGCAGAATCCTTAAGCATTCAGCTAATCATATTATCGAGCAGTTTCGGAACAACATTCTACCAGCGATTGTAAAGAAGCGAAGCAATACATTTAATCAATTGATAGTAATGCATGATTTGTCTTTGTAACGTAAATAGCAAACTGCCTGTTGCAATGCCATTTTCAAATAAAAATGTGCAACCTTTATTAATTCCTTCCTTCTATCACCAGCTGTAGCTGAGTTCCAAACATGAATTTTATCCAAGTCGGATCCAGTGTCTTGACCATTCGTCTATAAACGGTTGAGGACATTGAAGGCTGAAGATTATGCAATTAGCAAGAGTCGTTCATAAGAAGTGCCTCATGAAGTTCTTTTGCATATTTACCTGATATTCAGCTATAATGTGCTTATCCTGACTAGATTTAGTCTAGAACCCGCCCATACTAGAGCACATCCCTGACCGAATTCATGTGCCGTTACATATCGTGTACGAACCACCGATACGGAAACCCCATCTCGCGAACGAACGACAGTGGAAGAAAGTAGTAAAATATTGAATTTATTTCATGTCCACTCCATAAACCCATTACCCGTGTTTTGTTACATCGAAAAATACTACTCCTGATTCCCACAGGAAGAGGACCTGTGTCACTGTAGGTTTGATATCCCATCCCAACTTTACGGTCCAACCCGCTAATCGGATCCGCCAAGGACGTGGTAGATATCTAAGGATAGATGCTTTCTCGGGATGTTTATATAGTTTTATTCCGAATGGTATCGATCCGAAGAGCTGTGATGCTATGAAACGAGAGAGCTACTGGTTGATGTCATTCGTAAAGTTTATGACCTTAGAGGCATGGATGTTTTCACTCAACTCATTCTGGTATCATAATATCGAATTTGTTCTAGAAGCAATAAATGCAAAACTTGTGGGAAAGCTATTTTCACAGTGTCATCATCGCCCTCGACCTCTATGTAGGTCGGGACTTCTGCACCTCTCACGCCGTGGCTGGTTGGTTCGGGTAATATTGAGGTTTGAGTGATTAATGATGGTTGTTTCTGCAAGGATTGAAGTGGTATCAATTTTCACACCTTTTTTGGAAATCTGATCGGTATTATTCGGTCGAATAAATACGCTAAATACGAGCAAATCTTCCTGTTGATTGTATGCTGACAGGCATGTTTGGGAGCGAAGCAGGTTTGTTTGTTTGCTGGGCGGTAAGGTGTAACATGAATATGAAGTCTTTATTGCTTATTAGGATTGACATTGTGAGTATGTAGTTTTTTTTTTCAGGATGTTTGAATTGATATTTTCTTTACAGATCCATGAGCTGGACCATTTTGTACATTGCTTTTGATTTCTCGAGCAAAATATAAGCTGGAAGCCGGTTCGTAAGGCAATGAAAATCATGACGCTGACACGTTCGATAGCTGGTGTGTTGGATAGCATCTAAATAAACAACATGAGCCAACCTGATCAAAGCAATCAGTTCCATGGCAAAGACAGTTAATTACATTTATTTCAATTCAATAAAGACGTTAAATAAACTTCAAACTATTTTAACTAGCCTGGTTCATTCTTCACTCCGTCTTCCAAGAGGTTATGGGCCCAGACGATGAACCAAGAGCTAGCGCATTAACGTTGAAGATCTATTGAAGAAGTAAATTTGAAGATTGGGACGAGAAGAACGAACAAGCTATGGCGACAATCGGTTTGGCCGGGAAAGACAGTCAGCTTGTCCACATTAGGAAAGCCAAGACCGCTGCTGAAGCCTGGAAGAATTTTGAAAATGTCCATGTGAAGCGGACTCTCAGTCCAATCGTCATCTGTGGGTTGCGACTGGAGAATAATGGCGACATGGAGGCCCGTATCGTAAGATTAGTGGAAATTTTTGACAAATTTAACGAACTTCAACCCGACAAGGTGCTGGATGAATCCTGGCTTGTGGCAATCATGTTCAGCAGCCTTTCCGAGGAAAAGGACGCATTGGTGACGGCTTTGGTGGCAAGATCCAAGGCGGGTTTAATTCTCGACCTGGTGAAGGGGAATCTCGTCGCCGACAGGTAAGGTGTGGCCCATTTAGTATTGGAACAAACATTTTTGATTCTTACAGCGACCCTAGTGGTCGGATTTGTAAACTATGACATCTTATGTGTTCCCTATAACAATAACAACATCAGAAGTTTTTTTTCGCGGTGCAGTTCGAACGTGTTTCAGAGAAATACAAAATGGAAGAAGAATCTTTTGGAAAACTGTTCGTGGTCTGAGCCAAAACATGCTAAAGTGTTGGGTTTTCCCCGAAATACCGTGCGGCGTGTTTTGAAAAAGTACAGAGAAACTTTGTTGACGGATCGCAAGCCTCAAAGCAAGCGTCGGGCGGGTACTGTCAACCGTCAACTGCGGAACAAAGTCATCAAGAACATTAAGGCAAAGCCCAAAATTCAATGGCTGTCTCCTCATGGATGATGAAACCTATGTAAAGGCCAAACAGCTACCGGGACAAAAATTTTACTTGGCGGCTCGGGGAGATGTTCCTGCCAAATTCAAGTTTGTGTTTGCAGATAAATTTGCACGTAAATACATGATTTGGCAAGGCATCTGTAGCTGCGGTAGGAAGACCAAGGTTTTCATCACTGATAAGACATTTAATTCAGAGTTAAACAGAACGGAATGTGTCCAAAAGCGAGTATTGCCATTCATCAGATCCCACAATGAACCTGTCATGTTTTGGCCAGATCTTGCAAGCTTTCATTACAGTAAAACAGTGCTACAGTGGTATGAAACCAACGGGATTCAGTTTATACCGAAATAACTCAACCCACCAAACTGTCCCCAGCTCAGACATCAGCTGATTAATCTTTTTTGTATTTTCCCTCTGAAGTTCACATAAGTCGAACATTTTAGTTAAAACAGAATACTATTTTGTTAATGTATATTCGAAATATGCGCAATAGTCGGTTCCGATTCTAACTGGGCCACACCTTAAAAGCGAAGAAATCGTGGAAGTGCAGGTGATGATCCAGAAGCGGCTCTTCAAACTGATCCCAAGCTCTCGAAATATTTCTTCTGCAAGAGATCAGGTCATCTGAAAGCAGATTGTGAAAAGTTCACATCCTGGAAACGAAATCAGAAGAAGAAACCGACGGTAACTAAAGAGGAAGCTAACCATGTGCACCAATGCAACGAGGGTGAAAATTGGGGACTTTTCGTTGGAGATTTTCAAGTCCAAGACGAATGTTGGATCCTGGAATCCGGCGCTACGTGCCACATTGCAAACTACCGAGGTTTTTTCGAAGATCGAAGACGTGAAGAGGTATGGATGGCTAACGGAACTAAGGTGGCAAGCTCGAATTGTTGGACAATGTTAGTGATAAGCGAACTGTAGTGATGGATTCAGTATTGTTTTTTTCCTGGAATGAAGTCGAGCCTTCTGTGAAACGATTGGTGCAGAGAGTTTACACGGTGAGTTCATTCACAGCGGTGAGTCAATCACAATGGTGCGGAAATTTTCGGAAAAATGGTAAAGGTTGTACGGAATCAAATTGCACCACTTTTAAATGGCTGTAAGCAGATGTGCAATCGTTGCGAAGATGGAGTCGGAAGAACAGCAGCGGCGCAAAGAAATTTTGCGCACGTACCTCGAAAATCCGAATCTTTCTCATCGTGCCATCAGCAGGAAGCTGGGAATGGTACATTCTACGGTGTCTCGTGTTTCAAATCGGTACCACGAACGTTTGACCATCGATCGGAAAGAAAAAAGTGGCAAAAATGGATCTCCGTATAGTGTTAAGGATCACAAGCGGGTAGTTCAAGCTTTCAAGAGGAATCCCAACAGTTCAGTTCGAGATGTGGCGAAGAAACTGAATCTAACCAAAACTTTCGTGCAAGATGCGAAAAAACGTGAAGGACTACACACGTACAAAGTCCAAAAGGCGCCAAATCGCGATGAACGGCAGACTACGGTAGGTAAAACACGTGCACGGAAGCTCTACACCCAGATGTTGACGAAACCACATTGCCTCGTTGTGGATGATGAGACGTATGTAAAAGCAGACTTCCGGCAGCTTCCAGTTTTTCACTGCTCATCATAAATTCGATGTCCCTGAGGACGTTAGAAAGCAGAAGATGTCAAAGTTTGCCAAAAAATATATGATTTGGCAAGCAATTTGCTCGTGTGGAAAGCGGAGCACCCCATTCGTGACAACTGGAACGGTCAATGGGCAGGTGTACCTAAAGGAATGCCTCCAAAAGCGTCTACTTCCTCTTCTGAGGTCACACGATGGTCCTAGGATTTTCTGGCCGGATTTAGCCTCGTGCCATTACTCGAAAGAGGTTTTGGAGTAGTACAATGCTAAGGAGGTCAATTTCGTGCCGAAGCATTTCAATCCCCCGAACGCACCGCAACTGCGGCCAATTGAAAAGTACTGCAGGCACTTCGGAAGCATCCTAAGGAAGTGAAATCGAAGGAAGATATGAAGAAAAAATGGATTGCCACGCAAAAAAAAAGTTGGTCCAAATGTTGTACAGGACCTTATGAGTAGTGTAAAGAAGAAGGTTAGTGCATTTGGATATGGAATTGAAATTGAATAAAACAAACATGGGAAAATATTCATAACATGTTTTATTTTACTCCCTGAATGTTTGAAGATGACGGGCGAATTTTGCCGAATATTTTTGTGCGTCGCAATTTGATTCCGTACACCCTTTATGACCTGTAGCAAGGCTTTCGAACTACCTATTCGTTATGGCTACTATGAAGCAATCGGTGTCTTTGGTGACGTCCGAAGAGCTGTGCATTCATTAATGGTTTCGCCGTTCGGGCCATCGCGATTGTGAAACTGTTAAGAAGTTGTATGATTTGGCAATCAGAGTGAAAAACATGAAATACGGTTGTAGCAGAGAGTATGAAGTCTAGGAAGTATACTGGCAAAAGTGTGACCGAATACCTCACGAAGAATGGCATTAAGTATCAGTACACTGATCATAACAAACTTCAACAAAATGGAACAGCTAATCGCAAGAACAAAAGCTTAGTCGAAATGGCAAGGGGCATGTTGATCGATGCTGGTATGCAAAACTGTTTTTGGGGAGAAGCAGTGGTTACGGCAAACAACCTACAGAATCGTCTGCCGTACAGATCAATCGAAGGAACTCCATACGAACGATGGTTTGGTAGGAAGCCAAGTCTCAAGCACGTACGTCTATTTTGAATAGATGCATACTGCCAATAGCAGTAAAGTTGAAGTTCGTTGGATATAGTGAAGAGTCAGAGACCTAGCGTAATCATAAGTCGTGTCATCAAGTTGCTGCAATTCTCAAGTACTGTACTCAGTATTGTCACTTCGCCGAACGAAGATGTCGAAGTGAACCGTAACGTTAGCCGCAACCCAAGCAACACATACCTGTCAAAATAGGTTGCAGCAGCTTGATTCTGACTCAAATCAGTTGCATAGCAGTTACTGCGACTGATTGGCAACAAGTGTGCTGCCAGGGAGAGCATAATGATGATGGTGAAAAAGTTGACTCCGGTGACGAATAGTGGATCTCGAAAGACGCAAATGCCAGCACATCTAGTGAAGACACGTTTGTTGGATTTGATATGGAGAATCGAGCAGTTGTGAAGGTCAATCAGGTCTACAAAAAGGTAAGACGCCTAACAAGAATGCGTGAAGTGCCGAAAATGAAGTTCAAGAGGAGCCACGAAATGTTCAAGAAGCGTTGAAACATTGGAGAGAAGCGATGAGCGAAGAGTTCCAGTCCATTGAGTCCAATGAAACTTGGGAATTGGTCGACCCACCTCCAGAAAAGCGTGCAATCAACTGCAAGTGGGTCTACAAGCAAAAGCGAAACCAGCTTTCTTCGTTCAATTTCGTTTAATCCAGGAGACCTAATAACTCTTCATAAATCGACTATTCTCTCTATTCTAGAGAATTGCTGTTTTGGCTTTCTCTCGGCAAGAAAAAGTCACCTTATTAAATTGGAACGAATTTAATATCGTTGTCGGCATATTGCTCTTGGCTATATGCACTCAATGCATAACATAAGTTTTGAAGTTCTGCCGGAGTAAAGCCCCTCCAGAATCGGGTTTGGGAGCTCTCGCACAGAATATTAATGAAATATGGTGTGAAAAACGCATTAGTCAATGTTGAAGAAATGCTAGGGCTGAATACACAATCTCGATTTATAAGAATTTACCACCACTACATATCGTCGGATAAGCTCCTTCTCCGTGCTATACTCCAGACCGTACTCACTACACCTATAGCAGTTCCTCATGCTTTATGATCTTTCCATGAAACAATCATCTCATGGGATTCTGGATCATCTTGGTCCTATTATAATTCCGCGTAGGTTTACTAAAAAGTATCAACATGTCAAATTCGAAAAAAGGTTTTTCACTGGTGAGTCCCGTCTCAATGGCTTCAGTGTCTTCAAAGAAAACTCTATTGCCGTCCACAAACTTCAGGAACCTTGTGTTGAAAGCATCAACTTCACAATCTCTCACTTTAAACATTACCTGAGTAAAGATCTGAATGGGTTCGTGGCAGTTCGGTCGACTACTACTAATTTACTGTACCTCACCTCATACATTACGGGGAGTATGACGGATCACATCCAAACGGACGTCAACTACACTGACCTATCAGCTATCTTCAATAAGCTAAACCATCCAATAGCGATAGCCAAATTAGACAAGCTTGGAATTATCGGCAACCTCTTATAATGGTTCTCATCTCACCTCTCCGACCGTTTAATAACAGTTGCTATAGGTGACTGCAAGTCTTCATTCTATCTTCATTTTTCGCCACAGGGAGTCACCTTGGCCAGTACCTGTTTTTGCTCTGTTTCAACGAAGTCAAGTTTTTAAAGACCCACGACTGTCGCATGCTGACGACCTGAAAATATACTTCCGGATTCGTACTACCGCTGATTGTCACTTTTTCTAAGGCCAACTCAACGCTTTTGCTGACTGGTGTCATCTGAACTGCAAGGTTGTAAATCCAATTAAGTGGTCAGTAATAAGGCATCCAGAACGCTTGGGTCCATCTTCAGGATGGTGAAATATTTCACGGATATATTCAGTTTCAAATCGCTCTACTGCTCCCTCGTCCGGTCTGTGATAGAATACTGCTGCCCTGGTTGGAATTCCAATTACGATAACAGCGTGCAATGAGTAGAGTCTATGAGTAGAAATAAGATCCGGTGCCAGCTAAACCTTGAGCCCTTGTGGATTCGTAGAGATACGACAAGGGCCCTGTTTGTAGCTGATATTCTAAAGGGAAAAATCGATTGTCCAACTCTTCGAAAATCGACATCAACGTTCGACCCCGAGCACTTCGTAACACTGCAATGCTGAAGCTGCCTCGTCACCATACAAACTACAGCAAGTTTGAGGCTATGATTGGATTACAAAGAGTCTTCAACCGTATTGCGCCTCCATTCGTCTTCCAACTGACTCGCAAGGTGCTACGCCGAAGATTCAACGCTATACAGGGTGTGGCAGAAAATAATGCGAAAATTTGTTCTTTTTCTTTCAATTCCCATTTTCAACTAATTCAAGCAATAATATCAACATTTTCGAGTGCAGTTATCTTTATCAAGTCCTTCTAAACAAATTTATTCAATGTGTCCTCCATTTTTATTAATAACATCCTCGAGCCGACGCCGGAAGCCAGAGCATGCCTTTCGGACGTAGTCCTCCGACATTGACTGCCATGTGCGTGTTATGGTTGACTTCAGGGTTTTCACACTAGGGTGTGATGTTTTGCAGGCTCGTGCTTCAACATATGCCCAAATCGAATAATCCAACGGATTAAGATCTGGACTGCTAGGGGGCCACAAATCCTTCGGCCAAAACTTCATGTTATCGTTCAACCATTGTTGGGTTCGATTGGACGTGTGACACGGTACTTCATCCTGCTGTAGGACAACGTTTTGGTCCTCGGAGAAGTTGGCCTTCACCAAGGGAAGCACTTGGTCCTTTAAAATACCGATATACACTTCGGTATTGATTTTAACTCCAGCATCAATGAAAACAGGCGGCATTTTCAAACCGTTGGACGCCACCAAGCCAAACATCATGACACCAGCCGGATTTTTGGTTTGAAATTTGAATTTCACTTTTTCCGGAACGTTCTCCATTTTCTGCGGTGAAATGAACCGGTCCGTGCGGCTGTTGGCCACAGCATCGATGCTGAAAAGCTTTTCGTCGGAGAACAGGATTATCATTTTTTCCTTCTTCAACAAGGAAAGCAATTTCTTGGAACGAGTCACTCGTAGTTCCCGGTCCGTAATCAAGTGGGGTTTCACTCTGGCTCTGGAAATGCATGCAGGTCTTCTTTAATGATTCTCCGCATGGATTTCTCCGAAATATTGGCTTCCTTTGCAAGTTTTCTTATGGAACGCACCGGGTTGCGAGCAATTTTAGCACGGAGCGATTTGATCACGTTCGGCGTGCGTGCAAAACGCGGACGTCCGCTACCCGACTTCCGCTGCTTAAGACCATCCTGCAGGGATTTTTTTATGCGGCAAACTGTTGCCAAATGGCACCCTACCACCTTGGCAATCTCTTTCGGCTTCTTCTGGGCGAGCAACAAACTGGTGATCACTTCTTTCGCGAACATTTTGACGAATTTGCAATAATACAAATATAATGTTTGGATGCAGCACTTGAAAGTAAACATAAACAAATACACTTTCGACAGAAATTAGTCACTAGCTACACGAATTAACCCAATACTCAAGTTTGAACATTTTCGCATTATTTTCTGCCGCACCCTGTATTTTTACTCATCAGGAACTGTATTTGACCATTGGTTTTTTTTGACGTATTTGTGAGTGCTTTTATAATTCTTGACAATGTGACTTGTGATAATCTCGTAGTTTTATTTACCCATCATTAGGGCTAAACTCATTACGTTGATGTAGAACCAAATAAACATTGAAGATGATTTCCAACATTCCCGCAGACCATTACTTTATCTTCTCGAACAGCCTCAGTTTGATTCTTTTCGTTCGACAAAACCTAGACACTCGTCATGTTTCCGTTCAATACTAAGGGAATAGATGAGTGTGCTGGTCGAAAGATCATATTTGATCACCTTTGTATGGATCCCTTCACATTGCTCAATCCCAGGCAATGAGAAAGCGGACTCGCTCGCAAAGGTGGGTACCCAGGAAGGCGAGTTGTATGAAAGATTGATGTCACATGATGACTTTTACCATTTAGTATGACGAGTTTGCAAACCGATTTAGACACTGGAAATCTAGGACGACTGTTACAGTCCATCATTCTTATTGTTTCACCGAGGGCGTGGTTCTGTACATAAGTCATGAATTCTTACGTGTGATGACTAGACTAAGCTGCAACCACTACCAGTTAGATGAACATCTCTGTAGAATAAACCACGTGGACAGCAATCTTTGCCGGTGTGGAAACGGTTATGATGACATCGATCCCGCAGTCTGGCAATGTCCGGTTATAATGACGCCGCCATAACACGGTTTTTGAATACCCTAGAGGTCCATGGAAGATAGCTTCATGTTTCTATAGGAGATGTGTTGGGATCTCGCGACTTTTGTTATATGCAATCGATTTATGTGTTTCTCTAAATGTCTAGTATAAGAGTATGATTTGTCTGTGTTTTTTAGCCATTAATTTATGTTTCTTTTGTTTGGACATCATGAGGAGTCTCATGGTCGCCCAATGGTCATCACAACCGGTCGAACACAAAAAAAGAAGTCATATCCACAAAGTTCTACAGAATTCCATTTCCACGTTCCTTTGTCCAATACATCCCTTAAAAATGTCACCCCTTTCCCTAACGCGACTGAGTCTCCTACACTCAAAAAAATCGACACGTTGTTTTCACGTGATATTTCACGTAACTTCCACCTGAACACGTAACCAAATCTTCTTCACTAAAATCAGGTTGAGGTCCACTCTATGTGCGATGCTGTTCAAACTGGCCCTGTCATAGTAATTAACAAGCCCAAGGCGCACTTGGTTCTTGATCCGAGTTACTTCAAGGTTTGAGAAAGGATCTCGACAATAAATGAACAATTTAATTAAAGAAGTATTAAGATACCGCAAACTATTCAACCGTTCCATACAGACAGCTTCCAACAACCAGACAAGTGGAAAACAATAGATATAATTCGTTTCTCTCTGGATGAAATCGAAAAAGTTTCGTCCTTGTATCGGGGGCATAACTGGACGACGACGCAACGGTGATGAGCAGCGACGCCCCATTGCACACGTATGATTCGATCCGATGATTCCATTTTCGGAATCGAAAAGCTCATTTTTTGCAAGAGAGCTTGTGTTGTTGTTGTTGTTGTTGTCGCCGTGTTCGTCGGTTGCAACTCGGAAGGTGGACCAAAATCGACCTGTCATGGCCATCGAAAACTGATCCCACCGCCTTCAACTCCGGCAATCGATGCATGGACCTGAGTGGTTGAGTCACCAGAAGTCGAAGCGGACCGACTGTGGTGTGGGGAAATCAATAAAATATATATATGTGGGAATTTAGATGCTATTTTCAGTTTTATGAATCAGCATCAAATATTTAGTATGCATGCTTCGGGCAACGACGAACGAAGCACCATCCAGTTACGTGGTGGAAATGTCAATCGAGATGAAGAAAACCATCTCGCCTCCAAGTAGAGGACATTGAAATTGCAGCTAATGCGAGACGATAAGAATTAACATTGCACGCGGAGGGCATTTTCGAACGAGTCGGTCTGAGACTGAGACAGCAGCATTGTCAATTAAGAAGTTAGTTAATAATTGACGCAATTAATTTGAAGTCCGCGAGCGGCACCAACAGAGTCGCAGAGTGTTGAACTGGTGGCACCGGGTGGACGCGAATGAGCTGAAGATAGTTGAGTTGTGAAAACGGAAAAAGTAATTATCCTTGTAGGCTGATTCGATTTCCTTGAGCAAAGTGTTTCGAAGTAAAATAATTTGAATTAGACGAGTCATGGTAAAAGTATTTCCATTTTTAGCTATTCTCTTCTGAAGATTATCCTCAATTCTTTGTACCATCAGTCCGAGCTTCATTATTCCGCAGAATGTTCCATTTTCGTGGCGCCTCGCATCATCCCACACATCAGCGTCTGTTTAGTAGAGCTGCAAAGCTCGGTTGGCGTTGTCAAGTAGGAGGTTCGATTCCGAAGTAAATTTAAAAAATCTCGACTTACCTTATTTCCACGCTTTATACAAATTGATGCTATGATATTTGCAAGAACACTAAGTCCAGAGCTAGCTGCATGCAAGCAACATGAGGTCGATAAGATGAAGAAGACTATATATATAATGTCGTCTTCTCTGCTCTGTCATTGTTTGCCATACAATTTTGGCATGGGCACGTGGCGCTCAAACATCCGTTCCAACGGCATATTTAGTAAGGCGTAGAATATTTGTGCAACCATGATATCCCTCATTCCGCCCACACATTGTAAGGTCAACCTGAAAGTACACGTCTTAATTTTCATCATCCTTGCAGTAACCGAGGAGTAGAACGTGCTTCTGGTGTACAAGTGCATTCGGGTCGGAGCAAATTCAACTTTTCCTGTCATGTATGTGGACTGTCTGCTCTTTCAAACTGAGCAGTCGATTGCATTTTTTTGGAAGTTTCATGCAGAGTGCTTTGTGTGAGGGCTTGTCGCGTATTCGTCATATTTGAAAACAAAAATTTGCTTGCCATTTCCTCATTAATCGTTGATTACTCCGTTTGCGAGTTGGTAGGATTTTTCAATTGTAGGTAGACAATTGTTATGTTGAAAAGTAAGCTGCAACTCCAAATCCACACCCACTTTGAGGAAGCAGGAAAGCCCAAGACATGACTCAAAAAGTTGTATTTCTTCTCTACTGCACCTGTCTACCAGGACCACCTTCTGATAGCATTGCTTCAAAATAAGAAGGATACGGCCGGCAATAAGTAGGTCAAAAATAGGTCCCAATCATGGAATATTCATGCAAGTGAATCCATAATAGAGCAGCTTGCCGTTCCGAAACGAGTACGAGTAGTGTAATCAAAAGCAACCAATTTTTGTTGGAACATGATGCATAGGATACGGTATGACGGATTGGTCGGCAGGGACCGACACTTTCGTTGACTTTGCTCACTCTCTGGTACTCTGTGTGAGCGAACACTATGTTTGATTAGTACACTTGGCTGCCGAAGTCGGTTCGCTTGGAAAATGCTACAATTTACATTCGTCGATCAGTGTTTGTCATCGAGATGGGCATCGTTGGACAACCCAACTGAGTCCAATGTTTGCCATCATTGGCATCATAGCCGAGCGAGTCCTCGTGTTTTGTTCTAACACACAAAGTTTGCTGGCACACTGGCAGCGTGATGCTGTATCATAACTATATGGATGGTCACAGAAAGTGAATGAAAGAAAGCATCGAGTTGAAATGCAAACAGAGCCTGATTGCAATCCACTTGTAAACAACCCGTTTTTCATTGCACATAGTAATTTGGGAATGCAGATTAAAGGGGCAGTTTTCACAAACAACTTGCTATTGAAACTGAATTGCGTTATAAGACATCTTGGCATGGACTGAGTTTCAGAGCAAAGTCAAGTTAGTAGCTACACACTGAGAAAAAATCGTAAATGTAAATTTGATTCTGAGAATGATATATACGAGCGTCAATCTTGAGATAAATTTAAGTCATAACAGAGGCGTAATTAATTTCAATCAAACGAAATTTTCTGTTAGCGATCAGCTTTTCAAACTTACTTCAAATTTTGCAGTTACGAGTCAGGTTGTATGGTAGTGTGTGTGAGAGCCTGGACTATATTTTGTGCTGTTAATTTTTTTGACGTAGGACTTACGTTTTTCTTTTCTATTCCTGCATAGGGACGCTGTTCAAATTTTTCTCATAGTCTTGCTTGCTTGTTATTGTTAGTTATTAGTTGAATTGTTTGTGTTAAGTGTTTGAGTGTTTTGAGAGTTACTGCACAGGTAGATTGAGGTTAAGGCGACACCAACTGTCTCTTTTATAACTGAGAAACAGGCCAATTCCCAGAGGTACCCTAGGAAGAATCTTATAGAACACACTGACGGAGCTTGACCGAGACATGACCGACCCGAAATGGACAGCAGTGCCACGGAAGCAGCAGTATTTTTTTTTTTTTGCTTAGTCGCTTGAACGGATTTCAATCTCGGAACTGGCTACTTCCCATGAACTTCGCGAAACGTCGAAAGAAACGATTAATAATACTACATGGCTCCGTCCGTATAAATAGTTGATAGTTTTCTCATCTGTGTCTCTTTCCTAAAGATTGATTAGTTCTTGGCTCCGTTTTTTTATCTCCTTGTCTTCTTCTTTTGTCACTTTTATTGATCCCCATTCGCAGGTCGACAGGTGTTGATTCACGGTACGAAAAATAGTATAGTAGGTAGGGTAGGCGTAACTAGTAGAGTGTAACCTGAACTGAAATACCGTAGTAAGGTCTGTATCCGCAATAATCCGGACACCTCAAAACATGAATAAAACATAAATTTCGCATTATATTTCCGTCGTAGTTGTTTATTTCAGATTCATGGGATGTGTTTTAACAATTTGTGAGGACAAAACATAGTTATTCGGTATTTGCATAAAATTTTCGAGCTTTGCGCTTAACTCCGTCCATTAGGGTTTGTACAGACTTCAGAAATCGTAGAAGCCGTCTTTGTCGAAATTTGCTGGAAGTGTTTGATGTCTTTGATTCCTTGCTTCTTTCCAGAAAGCTTCCGCTTCATCAGAGCCCAATATCCCTCGATTGGTCGTAGCTCTGGGCAATTTGGCGGGTTTGAGGTTTTTGGTACAATGTTCACTTGATTTGCTTGGTACCACTCCATCACAGTTTTAGCATAGTGGCATGATGCCAAATCGGGCCAGAACAAAGGTTTTTCTTTGTGACTTTTGATAAAGGGTAGCAATCGCTTCTGCAGACACTCTTTCTCATAGATCTCCTTGTTGATTGTGCCTGTAGTGACGAAAGATTTACTCTTTTTGCCACACGTTCAAATTGCTTGCCACACAAGGTATTTTTTGGGAAATTTCGATGCCTTCTTCGTTCTGAAATGCTCAGCTGTAGCATTTCTGGCCATAGCAGAACAAAAAGCCAGCCCTGGAGCTGCTTGAAATCCTCCAGGACATAAGTTTCATCGTCCATAACAACGCTGCCAAGTTCTGTTTGTCGTTGCGATTTGGACCTGTTTTTACTTTGTACGACTTAAGTCCCAAACGTTGTTTTGATTTTTGAACAAAACCAGGCGACATCCCTATTTTACGAGCCACCGTTCGAATGGAGAGATTTGGGTTTTTCGTTAATATCCTTTTCACCTTTCGGTCCACTTCTCGGTTTCCTCTCCACCGTCAAACGTTCCGAAAATTTGAGCACATCGTGAACAGGGTGCCACTTTGTTACGGGCCCGTAGTGACGAGCCGGATGTGCCGCCCGCCCGCCCAAAATCCCCCGCCCCCCTGTTTTTTTTCCGTCGCCCCTGGAATACTAACCATGAAATGTTAACATCAATCATAGTCTTTTCCCCATGCCCCCCCCGTCCCACGTGAAATTTTTCATCCCTCCTTGGAATATTTGTTGGTGCGGTATGGGTCCAGCCCTTAGTTACGAAAGCTCGCGAAAAGCACCGAGTGCGCCGAACACTTAAGAAGTTACCGTTTGTTCCCGCCATGTCGCAGACAGAAATATTATAAATGTGATCCAACCATATTGAAAATACACACTTAGAAATTATGAATTTTACACGAGACGTAAGTCATGTTTGTAAAAAGTCGGGGAACGTAAAATAAGATTTCGTGTAAATTTATGTCTCCTCAAACTGACACATACGCAATTCGACAAAAGATGTGTTTGATTGAATTTATTTTCTCATCTCTTTCAACTCATTCTTATGTGCTAAAGGACGCTTGCATGTGTCGGTCTCAGGAGACAGAAATTTACATGACATTTTCTTGGTGTGTAGTTAGTTCAAATTCAGATAGCCATCGAATAGAATTATCAGAAGTAGTGTAAGTAAATAAATGTAGTTTAAATACAATAAGGTCTTTGGTTAAGTTAAATGTACGTTTCATGTGAAGCTCTTTTAGTTCTGTGAAAGACTTGACCGTGTGTGCTATAGATAAGCTGAAGAATAAAGCTAAAAGGCAACCATACCGAAGATCACAACCTGTGTACTGGGAAAGGGAAAGACCCAACAGTTCGCCTAAAGTGTACTAAGCGTCCTAAAATTGGGAAAGGTCGCTATTTCCGGGGGCCACAACAACAGGAATTATGATCTATTCTAATCTTGGATATTCTAAGTCGTCCAAATTGTTCTAGAGCTTTAGTATTTAGGACCAGTTATTTTCTCCAAACTAACCTGGTGCTTCCAGACAAACAATTGCACTTTTAACTAACATTTCAACATCATGTTAAATTATGCTTGAATTATTTTCAATCAAAACTTCAGTTCGGCTTTTGTTTTTTACAGTTTTGGAGAAATTGTCAGGTTGATGCTGTTGTTTATGAGTTATTGAATCAAATTTCTTCAAGATTTGATATTCGCATTTATTCCTCTCATTTCGAATATCTTCAAATGTTGATAGACTTTACAGTGACAATTTAATATTTAATGACATTATTTTCTGTGCTTTATTTTGAATGTTATGATGTAAAACATTGATCTCAACTTACTTTAGGTACTGATTCATATAAATTGACGATTTTTCAACGTGATACAAGCTTTACCCAAATTGATAAAAAGGCATTAACAAACGGCTACAAAGCAACACCATGCTGGAGGTGGCTGGGTTCGATTCCCAGTCTGGTCTAGAAATTTTTCGTTAAGGAAAATTGCTCGACTCCCTGGGCATAAGGTATGATAATACTTCCTACACAATCATACTAATGCAAAAATGGTACTTGTCATCGAAAACTCTTAATTAATAACTGTGGAAGTGCATTTAGAACACTAAGTTGAGAGCGAGCAATAAGCTTATAGCGAAAGCAATAAGCTTGAATTACTAAGAAGAAGGAGAATAAGAAGAAGCATTAACAAACACTTTGATTGTAGTAGTCTCCGCTGAAAATCTGACTTGTGGGTTTTTTCTGCATCGTAAAATTTTGTTTTTAAAAAGTTTGAATTATGTGAAAAGTGCTAGGAAGAACTTTAAATAATAAAGAGAAATGGTTTTTCCGAAGTAGCCAATCTATGTATACATATTCAGTGACATATCCTGGAGATTCTGGCTCCACGTTAGTTGTTCCTATTCTGTTGAGCACTGCACTGTTTCGAAAAAAACGGAAGCATGACAACCGGAATAGTGCGGACCACTACGCGGTTAGTGGAGCAATAGGAATTTCAACAACCGTTGCAAAATTACACCGCAGCAGTTGAGCACGAATAAAGGCGTGAGCAGTTCAGCACTCTTTCAGTTTTCATGCATTATTGTACACCCTCTAGTCTCCTGTTATGGGTATTGCTCGATGCGGTTGCCTGATCGGACTTTTTGGATCGGATACGGGATTAAATGGAATTCAGCTAAGGACTTTTTATATTTTTAATATCAGAATATTTTTAGCTCCCGTAACGGATGTTCTGCAGTTGGGGATATTCCTCTGTACGCAAATACATTTTTTGACCGTTTGGTTCAATTTAAAGCTATTTGCAAACCATGAATATGTGTGTCTGCATGTGTGTGTGAGAGAAGGCTAGGACAAGAGTTAGTACTCCTGTCCCAACTGACAGACAAGCTCTCACGCAAGAAAAGGTACTACACCCTTGGTCTTGGAGCCTGGATACACGTAGGAAATGCCTGTGTTCCAGCCCAGAAAAGCGCACAACAAAGGAGTGCATTAACTTTCTTAACTCCCAACGACCTATATACGGTTTGTTTTCGGCGATAACTCCATAACGGAACAACTTATCGACCCAATTCGAATCACAACACAAATTTTAACAACTGTATTTTGTCCATTGTATCAAAAAGTAACACATGCAAACAAAATCGATGCAATTTAAAATGTTTATGCATGCGAATATATCAACTCTATTTAAAAAAAAAACGTAGTGTATTAACAAATAAATATACATATGCTTTTTCGCCAAGGAAAGCCTCCCGCACAATCCTATCCAACTTCCAACTCCAGATATCTATGAAGGTAGCATAAGTTCTCAGCATCTTCTTAAGTAGACATCTAATCAACATTTCCCTCCCATCACTTGCTGATCATAAGGACCTGGGCAGGTGTTGTGCAAAGAGATCGATGGATGAGGAACCTGTCACACCCAAGGCAGCTCTTCTGGCGCTTCCATCGTCTCTACAACAGCCAATGTATATGGTCGGATAATGCTATGCTATGCTATTAACAAACACTGATTGTTGTTGGTGGAATGTCTCTACAACAGCCAATGTACACGGTGTTCAATGTATTCTCATACATTTTTTCCTTGCATTGGTGTCGTGCAACTACTCAACATGCTTCACGTATGTGTTGGTGTAGTTTTGCACTATGTTTATACAAACGCTTTTAGGTTATGTCCGATTGTTTTTATTCGGTGTTTATCTTTTACTAGCGATGAAGGAGTTTCGTGCTGTGGTGATAAAAAAGTTTTTGAAAGGTGAAAAACCTCGGAGTAAAGCGGGATTTTGTGTACCGAACCATCCGATGGTACCGTGTCACCTGCTCGTTGGATGACCGGAAGAGATCCGGTCGTACTCGTACGGTGCGGACTGCACGAGTTGTTAAAGTGGTCAGGGAACGGATTAGACAAAAATCAGAGCGCTCTGTACGTAAAATGGCCGCAGATCTGAATGTTTCGAGATCGTCAGTGCACAATATACTGCAAAATGACCTCGGATTCCAAGCTTTCAAGAAACGTAAGGTTCACGGAGTTTCGGAACCTTCCAAGCAGAAACGACTCGAAAGAGCAAGTCTGCTTTTGTCGCGGCACGGTGGGGAAGAATTTATCTTTTCCGACGAAAAGTTATTCGTCTTGCAACAATCCCACAATGTCCAGAACGACAGATTGTGGGCTCTCTCTTCGAGAACTGTTCCAGAGAGTGATAGGAATATTCCACGGTTCCAAAGTGCTGCGTCAGTGATGGTTTGGGGAGGAATTTTCAAGCGAGGCAAATTACCACTGGTTTTCATCGAAAAAGGCGTTAAAGTGAATGCCGTATGTTATAAAACGGAAGTTATGGAGAAAGTTGTACAAGAGGTGTTTGGAGATGATCACTATGTGTTTCAGCAGGACGGAGCGCCATCGCATACTGCAAATCTCGTTCAGAGCTGGTGCCGAGAAAATTTGACCGACTTTTTGGACAATAATGAATGGCCTCCCTGTTCACCAGATCTGAACCCCTTGGATTATTTCGTATGGTCATACATGCTGGCGAAGGTAAATTTCCGAAATTATTTTGATAAACATCTATTTATTTATGAAATTTGTCAGAAGCAGATAATTTTCCATCAACATGAGAAGCTCTTGGAGTGAACAGTAATTTATTGCTAAGAACTAAGAGAAATGGAGAGAAAGTATTGATAGCTCCGTTTAGCGTAACGGCAGACTATGAAAATTGAGAGATACAAGTTGGGAACGAGCGGAGGGCATATGAAGGAGTATACGATCGGGCGCATAATCTTTTACCAAGCTACCCCAGATGCAGGGTATTCTATTTCTTGTTAGAAATTGGAAATATCCTTCATATCAACATGCAACCCTAGGAGTGGACAGCAATTTCTTCTAGAACCAAAGATTGGAAAAGAAAGTATTGATAGGCCCGTAAGAGCACGGCAGGTTGTAAAATTGAATAGAAGTAGTTGAAATTGAGCGTAGGACATGTTTGAAAGGCGGTATCCGATCGAGGGCACAGTCTCTTGCCTAGCTACCCCAGTGCGGGGTAGGCAAGGGGGAGGTTACCCCCCTTGACAGGCAAAAGAGAAAGACCATACTGTGATTTTTGATTATTTTATTCTCAAACATAAAGACTGTATTCGATGAAATTTGGACACACGCAATTGTTCGTAACTTTTTAACGTGTGGGTAAAAATTATTGAAATTTTAACTGAATGTATTTCATTGTGTTGTGTCAATTGTGTAATGAGTTTCGTGAAAATCGGTCGAGTGATTTCAGTGATGGCTTCGAATGAAGAAATAGTGCGCCAACAAATTTTGGGCACTCACTTCGAAAATCCAAACGCTTCTCATCGATGGATCGGAAAACAGCTCGGAATCGCACATTCAAACGTATCTCATGTGATCAAAACGTTCAAGGACCGTAAGACAACCAAGCGGAAAAATGGTAGTGGCAAAAAACGTGGCACATCAAATCCGGAGAAGGCCAGGATGGTATTGAACCAATTTAAGCGTTATCCCAACATTTCGATCAGGGATGTTGCGAAAAAGGCGAAAGTTTCAGTTTGTTTTGTGCAGAAAACAATGAAACGTTCTGGATTACATGTGTACAAGGTTCAGAAGGCACCGAACCGGAGCGATAAACAGAATTCGGTGGCCAAAACTCGTACAAGAAAACTGTACAGGGAGTGGCTCACAAAACCGTTCTGCATTGTGATGGACGATGAGACCTACATTAAAGCCGACACCAAACAAATGCCAGGACAGGAACACTACGTCGCCACCTCTAAGTTGGCTGTCCCGGAGAGTGTACGGAAGAAGAAACTGTCGAAATTCGCCAAAAAATTCCTTGTCTGGCAAGCGATCTGCGGATGTGGCGAAATGAGTCAGCCCTTCATCACCTCTGGGACCGTCAACGGACAAATCTACAAGGACGAATGCCTCCAAAAACGACTTCTGCCCTTCTTGAGATCTCACGATGGCCCGACACTGTTTTGGCCGGAGTTGGCATCTTGCCACTATGCCCGGCCCGTCTTAGACTGGTACAAAGATAATAATGTAGTTTTTGTACCAAAAGACGTCCGGAACTTCGCCCAATTGAAAAAATTTGGGCAATCATGAAGGCAAAGCTCGTTAAAACTCCAAAACTGATAGAAAATGAACTTGAACTAAAGAAAGTGTGGTTAAAAGTAAGTAAGCAACTCGGTCCTATCATTGCTCAAAATTTGATGAAAGGGGTCAAGGCAAAGGTGCGGGCATTTGGGTTGGGAGAAGAGGTTCAATAAACCAATGATGTCAAAACTTAACCATTTAGTAGTACTTTATTTCCAGAAAGTTTGAAAAGAATCGGGCTCAAGGAAAATTTTTGATGACCTATTTTGCGTGTCCAAATTTCATCGAATACAGTCTTTAGTCAATAACAATGTTTAATCTTCATCTTCATTTCAATTTGCTTGATTTTTGGTAGGGTAGGCGACTTCTCTAACTTTTTACCTTAACACTACTCATAAGCTTCTACACAGTGCTTTCTCCTACCATTTTCACCACTTTTGGCCAATCTTTCTTTAATTTTTCAACACCATCCGCTGGTTTCATGTGATTTCTCAGCTTCGTCTTCGTCAGAAAGTCAACCTAGAAAGTTTCGATAAGGGTAATCTATGGGCAGTTTGGTGGATTCATCTCCTTTGGTACAAATACGACATTGTTCCTTTTGCGCCACTCTAGTGCTTATTTAGAGAAATAGCAGGAAGCAAGATCAGGCCAAAAGATTGTAGGCTTGTTATGCTGTTTGCTCAAGGGTAGCAACCTTTTTTTGCAGACACTCCTTCTCGTAAATTTGACCATTCATTGTGTCTGTCATAATGAATGGACGAGATATTTTTCCACATCCGCAAATCGTGGATCGTGTTCATGCCAACGTACGGGTTTTCAACAGAACTGACGCACTCTGAAGAGGTAGAATGTTTAGAATTAAGTAATTCTAATAGTACTGACAAGTTCTTAAACCTTTCTTCACACTCTAATGCAACTGAAGTGCTGATATATTCAGGGTGGCCACAGAACCGGGAAAACCGGGAATTAACCTGGAATTTAAAAAAACCGGGAGAAACCGGGAAAAAACCGGGAATTTATGTTCACATGATTATTCATAATTTAGATTGTGTGTGATTATCATCGACCTCTAGTTATTCCTATCTTAGCGTTTTCATCCATAACGATCTGCGAAATTTTAGAGTGTGTGAATTGATTTACCTTCTATAAATATCTTGGCTCATTCGCGTAGTAGGCTTAGTGATGTTTAATGCACGCACAGTACAGCGCCAATTAGATCAAAGGAGTGCAAGTAAGAAGGAAAACCATTTGGAGGAAAACAAACCATCATTCCTCTGCATGTGCCAGAAAGGGTAAGGTGATTAAACGTCAAAAAGCCTAAGTGTGTGTTCTGACGTCTGATCTCTTCTCTCTTTCAAGCGCATAGAAAGTAAAGGACTTGCTGTCAGGAAAACGTTTCCCTATGAAAACAATATATTATATATTCATCCTATGCGTTTGAAAGAAAAGGGATTAGACATCAGAAAACCTAATAATTATTATTAATCTCTCACGTTCACCTTTTCGCTTTATTAGTGATACTGAGCTCATATTCGTCGCCGAATTCCAACAATTTTATTTGCGATTTAACACTCATCGTATTTCGACAGCGGTTTTTTTTTTCTTCTAATTATAACAAGCGATACCAGTAAAGCATAACCACAATAAACGAAAACGGCTTTAAATCTAATATTTAGGTATCTTGTTGGAATTCTCCTTTATTGTTATTTGGTACAAGCAAGGATGTTTCGAAATCTCCTTATCCCGTTTTGTCGTTTTGGCTACGCATTTCATTTTTTTTTTTTGGCAGGAGGTCTGTAATTTCTTCGTTTAATATTTCTTCCTCTGTTAGCTGTTCATACTAACTGTCAAAACCATCAAATATTCGAGCACATCAATAGATCATTGCACGATGGTGTCATCAATGCAGTTTTGACAGTTCAGGGATCAATGCAGTTTCCGTCGAACTCCGTATTCGGTCCGATCTCAATATTACTACTTATAACTAAAAGCCGGACAACCGAAACACGAACCACCCATCACTTCATGCATCTCCTCATCAAACACACAAAACCACAAAAAAAAATTAAAAAAAGTAGAACCAATTCAAACCCACACAAACAAACCACCCGACCTGACCAACAGAAGGTAAATTAATTTCGTCCATATCTAACTAAAAAAAAAAAACTCGTCCTGCTCCCTCCTCCACCTTTTTTTCTATTCGAATTCAATTTTGATAAAACGGAATGGTTTTGTCCCCCCCGAAAAAGAAGTGGGAAGAGAGAATTTATTTCCCCAGGGAAAATTAGGGTTACCCTTCCAAAAAACCTGAATTTTTTGTAGACTTATTTCCTGCCACGAGAATCCTAATCCCGGGTTCCATTTAAAACACACAAGCGCACAAATCCAGTGACGCTTTTCCCGATCTGTAAAGCAGTCTTGAACCGGGAAATTTTAAAACATTTGGTCCGAGAAAACCGGGAATTTGAAAATAAAAATTGAGTGGCCACCCTGTCAGGGTGGCCACAGAACCGGGAAAACCGGGAATTACCCGGGAATTCTAAAAAACCGGGGGAAACCGGGAAAAAACCGGGGATTTATGTTCACATGATTATTCATCATTTAGATTGTCTGTGATTATCATCAACCTCTAGGTATTCCGTGTTTCTTAGCGTGTTCATCCATAACGATCCGTGAAATTTTAGAGTGTGTCAATTGATTTACCTTTTATAAAGGCTGGTTTACAGTTCTGGAAAAGCGTCACGGGGTTTGGGCGCCTGTGTGTTTAAAATGGAGCCGGGATTTGGATTCCCGTGGCGGGAATTAAGTCTACACAAAAATTACAGTTTTCCTGAAGTGTAAACCCAACCGCGGGATTTTCTCCGGGAAATAAAATTCATCTCTACACACTTCTTCCAGGACGGGAACAAATCATTCCGAATTGTTTCCGTGCGGTTTTTGCAAGTTTGAATTCGAACAAAAAAATTAAATATCAGAAGGAGAGCTGAGTTCCGAAACAGTTTTTTCTCGACATTGATGTACTCGATGATTTTGATCGTTTTGACAGTCACGATAAATTTAATGAACAGCTAACCCAGGAAGAAATATTGGTTGCAGCAAATATAGAGCTCTTGCCAAAAAAAAAAAACGCGTTGTCATAACGAACAAGGATATTAACATGCAATTTGCGAAGAAATTTTGAAACATCCATGCTTGTACAAGCAAGGAGTATTCCAAAAAGATTTCTAAAGATGCTATTTCGCAACAAATCAGTTGTTTTTTTTCATTGTCCCTAAATAAATCTGCCAGTGTCCAGGAGTTCCGGATATACTGGGATTCTTTGAGGAAAAAGACCAGGTAAAAAACATACATCGTTAAAGTAAAGTTTAATAAAATATATTCTTAAATTTCTAGAATTTATTTCGAAATTCAATGCATTCTGAAAGAAAAAAAACTTTCCGAATGTAAACAATATGCAGAACCTAATACGCAAAACTAACTTGTCATTGAGTGTGGAGAAATATGGAGAAGCGTCAACTGGAAAATTTCCTGAGCCAAATCCCGTTCAAAATCCCGTGATGCCTTTCCCGAACTGTAAACCAGCCTTAAGGCCACATTTCAACTATTTTATTTGCGAATTAACACTCATCGTATTTTCGACAGCCGTTTTTTTTTCTCAAATTATAAGTGGCGCGATACCAGTTGAGCATTACCCGAAAACGGTTTTAAATCAATTTGTACAACTGGTTTGTTGCCAAATAGCGTATTTAGATATCTTGTTGGAATTCTCCTTTCTTGTTATTTTGTTCAAGCAAGGATGTGTCCAAATTTCTTCACAAAGCGCAAGTATCAATCTCGTTATCCTGTTTTGTCGTTTTGGCTACGCGTTTTTTTTTTCTTTTCTCTATTTTTTGTTCTCTATCTTCCCAAATACTGAAGTCCAAATACGAGCCATCAAATCTTCGAGCACTTCAAAATCGAAAAAAAAAACTGTTTCGGAACTCGGCTCTGCTTTTGACCTTTTTTTTTCTATTCGAATTCAAACTTGCAAAATCCACACGACAACAAATCGAAATGTTTTTTTTTCCGCCGAAAAAGGCTCCATTTAAAACACACAGGTGCACAAATCCCGTGACGCTTGTGCAGACCTGGAAACCAGTCTCAAACCGGGGAATTTTTAACATTTAGTCCGAGAAAACCGGGAAAAAACCGGGAATTTGAAATTTTTGTAGCAAATTTCAATAATTAATTCTTGCTTATATGAATTTAAGATTTTCTGTTCTACATATAAAATCTATAAATATTGATCCAATGTGTCCCGGTGTCTATGTGTCTAAACACAACCATAAATTTCAGTAAAAAAATGTCTCTTAACAAAATCGCTTAAAAACAACCTTGACAAGTTTCGCAAAAGGTCCAATTCAAACAGAAACCGCCAATAAATCCTTCACCATTTCGCATGAAAAGCAATCGCCTTGAATGTAAACGTAAATCATTTTAAACTCATCATGGTTGTTCTGATGTAGAATTTATCGTGTCGCGACGTTCTTTCGTCCATCACCACCACCACCACCACCATCACCACCCTTGCGGATTAGGTTGCATGGGTCGTTAAAAAATAATGTGTACGGAGACATCCCGACGCCATCCACTTCGACCTGCTTCTGATTTGCTTACCCGTGCATATTTTCTCCGTCTATCTATGTATGCTTTCGCCGTTCCGACCCGACTACACTCTTGTTTATTTGAGTTGGAGAGTTTTCACCGCGCTGTTGTATAGTATCGTCCCTTCTCTGCAAAAAAAAAGGACTAATGGGAGTCACTTGTAAATATTGGATTTGTGACTGATTTACCAGATGGCTTTGTTCCTGTTGTTGTTGTGATGTTGAGAGTAGCGTTTTTTTTTTTAAATATGAAGAATTATTCGTAATAAAGCAATCGGCTTGTGGTTGCTCTCTGTGCTCTATTTTTTTTTCCTTATAAATCAACCATTACATTACTCTTCATTCTTATTGAACTAACAAAAAATATCCCAAAGGTGTCGAAAGCAATTCTCCCAACAGTTTAGTATATGGCCCCTGATCTGATCCGCCCTTATCAATATTTGATCACCGTACGTGCATATAGGGTTTGGATCTAATATTGAGCCTGCATTTTTCCACCCATAATAACAATTTTCACCGAATTATATTTCCCTTTGCCATATTTACAAATAGACTGAAGTAACATACCAAACAAAAAATGGCAAAACAGACCGAATAGACCAAAGTTAATCTTCACCCTACGCTGCCAAAGTTCGTTTTATCGTGATTACGCTGCACTGTGTGTCTTGCTTGCCAAACGGGTCTCGAGCGATCCGACCGTCACGCAACTTTTACCTCAAAATTTGCCAAGATAGATTAGATGGATATGCTGCGCTCCCGACGGAAGGTGTTGAGATCTCGTGGATAAAAAGTGGAAATTCCACCTACTATACTTATCCCACGTCAGACATTCCGAAGGATACTACTTGCCATAAATTCGCAAGATTTATCGTTGTAGAAAGCGAAATACAAGCCTCGTTCGTCGTCGCCATCCTTTAAGCGAGGATAGTCACAATGGAGCCTCACCTACTAAATACTTCAAGTTCCATGCCAGAATCGATTCGATGCCTTCGAAGAATTCCACGCCAGCTCAACTTAGGTGCTATATTATGAATTGAAATGGGTGGCCTAATACGTCCCATGGGAAGCCCGGCTGCTTTTATTAGCCTCGTACCGGAAACGAAAGCGGTGCATTAGCAGAACAACTTTTTTTTTGCATGCTTGCGTATAGAACCAACGGCTAAGAACATGTTGCTAATACGTTTTTATTTTACTTTTCCCATTGCAGGCAACGATCGGTATAGACTTCCTGTCGAAAACCATGTACCTAGAGGACCGAACAGTGAGATTACAGCTGTGGGACACTGCCGGACAGGAGCGATTCCGATCGCTGATACCCTCGTACATTCGTGATTCAACCGTAGCCGTAGTTGTGTACGATATTACAAGTGAGTGTCCTCCGGGCCCCCGCAATCAAACCGCTATTTCTGTTTTTCTTTGATTTGGGTAGACCAAAAGTTGCTCGGTGCGTTTGAAGAACTTTGAATGGAAGGGAGAGGAAAGTTTTTCCCAGCAAATGGTCCTTGCTGAGAAAATAGAATTATCGGTCGTTGGACGTCTGGCTGAAGGCTGTAAGTGTGGACGCTTGGAAGTGGTAGAACAAACGAATGGGATTCAACCTGCATTTAGCAGGATTTCGGTTTTCCCTTGGTCGTGAACTTTGGCCAGGAGTTGAATCGATTTGAATTATATGGAATGTGTGTGTTGGGAATCAGTTGATGGAAATTGAGACGATTTGAACCACTTATGGTAAGCGTTTTTGGGTAATTCTTATTGAAAATATTTTCGTTTTAGCTTTTGTAACGTACATTATGGTTATTCTAGCATTGCCATCCGAAGAAAAAGTTGTAAAGGTTAAGTCACATAGAATCCGGACGCATTTCTCATTCTACAGCAGTCGGTTTTGGAACTTCTCGTTTTTTGCTGAAAGTTTTAACACGATACGCATAGCGTAATAAAAGTGGTACTTGATGGAAGCGGAAGAATGATTTTGAACACCTACGTAAAAAGTCCGACGTGGTCAGGTAAAAAATCGCAACATTATTGAAACTGACTAAGTCTGCCGTGTGCAACCTTCATAAACTTTTCGGGAAAGGAAAATTATCAGTCGAATGATCCAGGGTACGATTTTCAATGGAACGTCCAATCTGAAATCTGAAGGTTGGCTACCTCACTCTTCAAATCCATATCGCATCGATCAAGTGCCCTGGTGGTTCCTTCCATCACTTATCATTTAGTCATACATAGCAATTAATTGAAAACGATCGCTTACCTTGATTGACAAATCATGGTACATTCTTAGATTCTCATAAAATGATTATTCACACAATTCCTATTTCTTTATTCTTATTTCTACTCATGGCTAGATTAACGCCTTCAATTCACTTGATTTCTTCAAGTTTCTATTTAAACGTCAGGTTTAGGATCCCATTGCATATACTGGTTTCATTTCTTAATTACTTTTGTCTTCCAGTGTTTATATGTATCTCTATGATAAAGGTTGTTCCGATCAAAATTTGGTCAATCAGTAATGTGTGTGAGTCGATCAAAGTCAAATGCTTTTTCCTTTTCGAGTTCAATTAATACAGAATACAGGAGAAATATTCAGCTAAGCTTCCTTTTTACCGAATGCGAATTGCAGGGTCTTTCGTTTAACACCTGCCATAAGATTTTGTACAGTCTCCTTGTCCACTTTATTCGCCGCAGAACGCCAGTTTGCCTTGAACTGTTTCTAGCTCACAACAGCTTTTTGAGTCTTCTTAAGGTTCCGCTTGACGATGGCCCAATATTGTTCGATTTGGTGGAGCTCTGGCGTGTTAGGAGGGTTCTTGTTCTTGGGCACCACTTGAACGTTGTTGGTAGCATACCACTCCATGGCCTTTTTCCGTAATGGAAGATGCCAAATCCGGCCAAAATAGAACGGAACAGTTGTGTCGCTTCAGGAAAGGCAGTAGACGTTTTCCTCTTCTCCTCCATTCTTTTTTTCTTTTCTATCCTACAGATTGTGAGCGGCCATTATATTCGAGAAACACATCAATGGTATCAGGACAATGAACGAGTGAATGATTTTTCCCATGCTTGCTGAGGATGCTACAGAAACGCAGAGATGGTGAAAAAATGGCCAATCAGGCTAACCAACATAGTGTCCAGAGAGGTTATCTAACGGACTTCCTCAAATCTTACTAATCTACTTCCTTAACCTTCTTTAAACTTCACTGTCCTTCGATTCCACCCAGTATTCCAGCAGTTCATATTTATTACTATGAATTTTTTGTTGCCTTCTCTTATAATTTCTGGATCTTCCTCAAAATTTCCTGTATTGTCTCTGGTGGGTTTCTGGGTTTCATCATCCATTACGCGCAGTCTTTTGGACTTGAACGTCCGTAGTCCAGTCCGATTTTTGACCTTTTGCACAAAACTTTTGGTCAAGGTTAGCTTTTTTGCAATGTCCCGGATAGAGACCGCGCATGCGAGAATGTTTTTGTCCAGTTCTTCTGTGTCGATTGATGGTCATACGTTCTCTGTAACGTTTGATGTCACGGAAAACAATAGATTTGACGATTCCTAACTTTTTTTTTTGCTATGGCACGATGTGAAAGATTTGGATTTTCGAATTGCGCGTGCATATTTTCGTCGCGAATTCTTTGCTCTTCCGACTTCGTTTCAAAAACCTGTTCAATTAAACAGGATGTAAACAATATATAGCGAACTAAAATTACCACAGTTTCAAACATTTTACCCTAAAGGTAAAAAAGTTATAGCGATTTGCGTGTGTGTTGCAGTTTTAACGTGGACAACTATTATGAGGTATAAATATAGATTATAAGTTGGGGGATGCAGAATCTTCCTAAAAGCTGGGAACAAGCCATGGATTCTTCAGAAATAACTCAACCTACTTAAAAGATCTTCATTTTCTCTGTTGTTTTCACGGAGAAAAAGAAACACCAAGGAAACCACGAGTGCAGATTATTACGAAGATAAAATTTGGTGAGAGTCATCCGATTGAAATTAAATTATAAATTCAAACTATCAAATTCTATTAAATACGTGTGGAAGTTGAGTTGCATTGGCATGAGCATGATTGACCTCCCGATGTTGCTACTCCGTTATTGCCAGATCAGCTGTTCCCAAACTAAGGCAATACCGGCGCCGACCTCGCCCGAATGCAGGTCAAATAAGAAAGGGTAGGAATGTGTTGACGTGATACTCGCTTTATTGGAAGCCGAGAACACCTCTGCACTTCCACGAGAAATCACTGGGATGTTGGATAACAGGATTGGGTAGCAGCAGGGTTTGTTTTGGTAAACGAAAAGCTGAATTCACGCGGCGTTTAGTAAAATATTCAAATATTAGTATCGATTTCTGATTTGAACCAACAGTAAGTGTGCGATTGAAGCCACTCACAAAGTTTGATATTGGGTTTTCGTTAAGAAAACACGGTTAACTTTATTAACGCTTGAGAGCCAATTTGGATCGATTCATACCAACAGTAAGATGTAGTTGGAGTCACTCACAAAATGGGATAGTGGATAACTTGCTTCAGGATATAGTAGCACGGCTAGTATGGCGAAGCAATATTATGGATCACAATTAAGGCCCCCACCACCGACTCATCACACCCGGCGAACCACCAAATCTCACCAGGAGGCCGCTTTGTTGTTTTTTCTGTACTCATTTGCGCCGCCCAACAATAGATAACCGAAACAATACGAAACGCGCCATGCCCGATAGCAAAATAGTGCGCTATAATGCATTGACACAATCGTTCACAGCCGACGCTCGAAGCAAACTCTTTTTTCGTAAACTTTCATTTTTTACAACTGCATCCTACAATCTATTTTACTACTGAAACTAATATCTATATTAATCAAATATAAGCTTCTAAAGAACAATCTATGCTAATCCATTTAAAATGACGATTGAGGGACTTGGTGAAAATAAGAGATGCATTTCGTGTCTTCTGGCAACTTGATGCCTCTATTGATGTCGAAGCTCATCGGTCTAGCACCAGCCGGGGGAGACTTGGTCCTATACCCAATGATTTTATTATCTCCAATCCGCTCAATAAATCGCAATGTTTTGTGGTAAGTGGACGGATTATTATGATTTGAGATAACTCAATGCATACGTCTTCCAAATTTGTCAGATCGACAGGCAATCGATGGAGACCCACCTTGTACCTCAAAGCAAGATGCTTAGCGGCGAACCGAAAGATTCTATGAGCTACTTTTGGGAGTAGTCTTAACTGTATTCATATCAGTCTATTTGGAAAGTGTTACATGTTTTCAGTGGAAAATGGTCTTCTAGAGAAGATTCCGTCATATTTTTGACAAGCATTTTTTTCTGGTGAAGACTTCAGTCCTTCCTCATCTTGTGGGAAAAAAAAACCTTTCCAGTATTTTGGAGAAGTATTGCTCATCTCCTGGGGAAGACTTTCACGTCTTCTTGCAAAGATATTCACGTCCTTCTGGAAAAGATTATGTTTGTTTATTAGAAAATGTTTTCGCAGTTTTTTTTTTTTTTGAAAGGCTTCCCAGTTTTGGGGACGTCTGTCCTGCATTTTTGAGATGATTTGACAATCATGCAAGGTCAGCATTCTTGAAAAGAGTAATACATCTTCTACATATCTTCGATGGAGAGGACTTCTCCATATTTTCGGCAAGACTTTTTTATATTCTGGAGATGAACACACAGTAGCGTTCAGAGAAAGACTTTTTTTTCCTCGATTTTAAGGAAGATTTCCCCATATTTTGAAGTGGTCTTAATTCTTTTCTTCCCGGTCTTAATGGGAAGACTTCGATGTCTTTTGTGGAAAGACTTCTACATCCTCTGAGGAAAACTCCCAACAAAGTTCATTGATTTCTTGTCCCAAAACATTTCAAGAAGTACTGAATTCAATCTTCCACAAGACATACTAGCAGATTCGTGATTACAAGTAAAAAAAAAGTTCATTGCTTTCAAGTCTCAAGAAATACAAATATTTCTCTTCGACGATACATTTAAGCAGAAAGCCAGATTCTCAATTAGAAAGAAGGAAAAATCTACCATAAATGTCCTGAAGATTACACGAAATAATAAATGCAATCATTAGCCAATTGAAAGTTTAGAAATTAGAAAGAACTGCTCAAAATTAAAGGAAGGAATAAACTATCAATGGTAATTCATTTGTTTCATGCCTAATAGGCTTCATAAGATACTTCAATTCCACTTTGCATAAGTCGTAATAGAGACCCATTCGACCTTAAGGCGTTCGGTCTAATGACCCATTCGAACTAATAGCGTTTGTCTTAATGGCCCTACACCAAATTCGCCACACAATCTTACTAGTGCAAACTTGTACTGACACCGAAATATATCCATTAATTACTGTGAAAATCTTGAGAACACTGAGTTCAGAGGAGGTAATAAGTCTTTTGTGGTAAGCTTATTTATCTGCCATCTAAATTTAACTATAAAATAGTAAAATCTAAATTTAGCTACATAATAGTAAAGACAACGGAACCAAAGGTGTTTGAAATAAATCCAAAGAGCAGGTTAAAAAGTATTGAAAAACAAAATGAGTACATTTCAACTTGCTGATTGAAGAATCTTTCACTCGTCGGTTTTAATGACAATCGAACCAAAAGTGTTCCGCCAAAGACCATGCGAAAAACAAATAACCCAAACCAGTACATGGATTTTTTAGCTTTAAACCAGCTTTCAATTCGCGTTACCCTTAAGCGTTTGAACTCAACAGCACCCACTGTAGCTTTGGAGAAGATCAAAAGCGCCCTACGTCATCCAGCCTAAAGTTCATGTGCCATCGGTTGGCCGTTCTATCAACTGACCCGCAATTCAAAAACCTCCCATAGTCGACGTTAGCCACACATTCCAGGAACAACCCACCAACGACAACACGGCAGTCATTGTTGCCCACATCCTGTAGCAATCACCATGTTGGTCTGCGGCAAAGAACCATCGGAAATAACCTCTGATGATGGGTGGCATAACAAGAAGGTGTGCGGATAACGACAGCAAAATCCCATTCAATTTGCATGCGGTCATCCCCGGGTGGTTCTCCGGCCGGACGATACAGACAAATTTGTACCTCGTTGATTGTTGCATTGTTGATGTTGGTTGCAGAAGACTGCGGAATGGAAATTTTTCAAAACAAGTTAAGTGGTGACATTTCACCAAACCTACGAACGGAGCTCGTTGTCACGACAACATCACGAATGACCGCGGAAAGCCGAACATTTAAATCCAATTCAATGCATTTTTTCTCCAATGGTGTATCAGCTATTTTTGGTAATAGCCTTGCAAACCACGTTCATATCGCATGGCTCCTTCCGCGTAGGACCGAATGGTCGAAGCGTTGCTGAACGAGGTGACGTGGGATAGCTTTTTGCAGTTTAAATCGAATCAAATGCAACGAACTGTAACATTGCCCACCAAAGTCGCTATCGAGTGAAAACCGGCGTGTTGCTACTGTGAGAAAAAAAAGTGTAAGAAGTTCAGGAAAATTGAATGAAGGTTGACGCCTCCCTCTGGCCCCGATTGCAGTCTTTACCGCAGGGGTATAGTTAGCCGATTGTAAGTGAGAGCAAAAAAACGCCGAAATCAATAATTGCTTTATAGATTCGCAATGCTCGCTCACCGATTTGATGCTGAATTGGTAAAGCGAAGAAAATAAACGAACCGAAATTGCAACTCGATGCAATTTATGACCCCCACGTCATCCTGGTGCAATCGTACCAAATCAGGACTGGGGGGTGTAACGGTGTCGGCCCGAAGTGTGGCGTAATATTTATTTGGAGCAGTGAATTTCGCCATAACCGAAAGAGTCCTTGACTTCATTTGTCATATCAATTAGGTAGTTTTGGTTCTAGTAACCAACTCAACCAACCTCGAACCTCGTTCGGGATCCAAATTCTACCGCCCACCAATTTCTGCCAACAATACAACAAGCTTGCGTTTGTAATCGTTTCTCACATAATAATAAAACCCAATTGTGAAGGCGACAACGACGAAATCGGTGGCGCGTCGCAGCTGCTGTCCACGGTAATCGCGATTGTTGTACCTTGTTCAATTAGGTAAGCCCTGCAGCGGCACTAAAAAAACACCAACAACATGCAGCCTACCTTTCCCGATGTATTTGTCTTCTTTCTCTTCAACAACGTGGCCTTATTGATAAGAAACTGCCGAGTCGCGCTTTACCGGCTTTTCCAACCTACACATTCGCGCGACAATCGCTGGGAATTCAACTTAAGCCCCAAAATTTAAAACTGATGGGTGTGTTCAGTCTAACCGGTACTTGACATTTTCAAGTTTATTTCTTACCGCTTGTTAGCTTATTGTCAGCTCTCAACTTGATGATTTAGAGAAATTTATTTATTCGTTAGGAACCTATCACCAGGAAAGGTATATGGTCTTACGCTTTAGCTGCGTATTCACCGACTGAACGAAGAGAGACCCCTAGTAAACCTATAAATTCAACCTGTTTCCATTCCCAAACATGAGTTTAAATTTGGAACAGGTCCAGAACCTAGCATTTAATCATTGGAATAACTGATAAGATAGTTCAACAAACAGTCCAAATCGAATAAGAATTGAATGAACGTGGTTTTTATCATGGTAGATGGTAACTGGAATGAATTGCAAGCAAGTACTGTAGTCTCCTTTGTGTGTTATTTTTATGACAGGTAAATGATTCACGGTGTACGCTTTATCATGAGGAAAGTTGACTTATTGACTTTCGTGATAGGAACAGTGCTTGCGTGTTTATTAGACGAATGAAGGCTGCATCGGTTGGGGTTGATCGGAAGAAAATGATGTTTCATATATGATCTCAAAAGATGGTCCTGCTAAACTAAGAATCTTTACGCTTTAAATCGAATATATCCCAGAATGTGTTCGGTTTATAATAAAACGAAGTTTCAAGATACAATATGGGTTTTGCTATTCTTAATCCTCTCGAATGAAAATTTGAAGTTTGGGCTGCTGGTCAACCTCACGGGCTACTTTTCTTTTCCCCAATATCTGGCCAATGAAATAGCATCCGTAGCCATTTTTCTTTCACTGTTCTTTGAATATACCCCAATTCATTCCGATTGGGTAGATTTTCGGTCCGTTTCGAGAGTTAATCTCTTACTCAATGACGTCTACTCCATTATCAAGATACCATGGTTGTGAATTCTTACTGTAGTGGCAACTCGCCAAATATGGTGAGATCTAATGGACATTTTCAGGCATTCGTTGGTTGTGATGAAAATCATACTTAACCGAACTATACTGCGAACAGCACCAAGTTTGTTGGCCACACCGACGTCCGAAAGTTCTGAATTTGCTTTGCAAGCCTTCATAACGCCTTGATACAGTTTCCGGTCCAATGTACCACTTCGACAGCTTTATTGCACCTTCCGGGAAACAGACAGACGTTTCTTAAACGATTCAGCACTTCACCGCCTGGTTTAAAAAAAAATCCAACTTCTTTGCGATTCTCGTACCCGACCACGGCTAGTTTTCATATTATTTGTGCACAATTAATGCTCTTCTTCTCTCGCGTGGAAATGTAAGAAAATATATTTAAAAAATTAGAGGTGTCGTTAGAATCACGTAGGACCGCGTTGGTGCATAGTAATAATAGTATCATCTTATTTATGCACATCATAACACATTTAGTTGGTTAATAACGTATGCATAGTGAAATCTGCACAAAAGTAAAAAGGACATATATTTTTTATTTGTTAACAAAAGCAATCACTCTTTATTTTAGTTGTTCATATAACAAACAAGTTAATGCAGAAAAAAATTCACACCAATTCGCTCAGCCTTGCGGCAGTTGGCAGGCACTTCGCTCATGGACGCCGCAAAACTTAATGTTTTCATATTTGCGAGCTCTTTTTTTATTTTTTGCTGAAGATGTTTGGTAGTTTTTAGACGAAAGTTGTTTGAATATACCTTCCGCTTCAGATAGGCCCAAAAATCTTCAATTGGGCGAAGTTGTGGCACGTTTGGAGGGTTTTCATCCTTCAGCACATAAGGGATCTTCATGCTTTCCATGGCTTCCAAAGATTTCTTCGCATAATGGCTCGATGCTAAATCCGGCCAGAACACTACTTTTCGTCCACGATGTTTTTGAGCAATAAACTGTTTCACCTTAGGCAAGCAGTTTTCAATATAACGATTTGCGGTGATGGCCAACCCCGATTCAATGAAAACAGGTTTTGACATTCCAAGTAGGCTGATTGCCAACCAAAGCAATATTTTCCCTGGGAATTTCGTATGTTCAACAAACTTCACATCTTCTTTCACCTGTGCTTTGGGACTGTCGTAGAAGTATTTTCTTTGCCATTCATTTCCATCCAACGTGAAATAAGTCTCGTCATCCATGATACAAAGTACATCGTTTTTCGCTTGAAAAACATTTCGGACAAGCTTTCTCAATCGTACTTTCTGAACAGCAGCTTGAGATTCTGACACTTTCGGTTTCACTTTCCTTGACCGCTTCTTGATCCCAGCTTCATCCAAAACCTTTTTGACAGTTTGGTGGTGACAATTAAACTTTTAAGTTCTCTGTACGACTTTGCCACCCGACCTTCTGTCAACCGTATTAAATTTCGTTTCACTGAAGAATCTCTCAAACTTGACCAATTTCCTGAACCGATCTTCCGAGTTGTTGTTTTTCGCATTTGGTAGGACGAAAGAATGCTGTATATGGTTCGACGACTTATTCCCATGTCCATAAAATGACGCACTACCTTCGATTTCGGCCAATCTGGATGAGCGTTGCAAAAATTACAAATGAGTTTCCGGCGTTGTTCCTCCTGATTACTCATGTTTCGTCTTGTAATAGATTACCGACAACTTGAACACTTGGAACTGAAGTATGACAGAGCTGTTAAAAACTTGATATCGATCAGCTGTAGAATCGTATGGGTTGTGATTGAAGCAGGGCTGTGAAAATGTGTGCAGATTTCACTATCCATACGTTATTAAAATGTTTTTATTATTTTGCCTGTCCCTTCTTATGAAATTCGGCTTAGTTTGATGAAAATTTTTTTTTATACTTTTCGGGTTTGATGAAAAATCTCTGCCGAATTTCCACTCCCTCGACGCTCACGACTGAATGCCCCAAACAATCCAAAATGTACTAGTTTTGATAGTATGCACTGGTTGTTCAGGTTTAGTCATGAAAATTTCACTTAAACAATAACTCTTTTATTGCAAAATTAACTGGTTTTGATACGCCTAAGACATTAATTTCTATTTTCGGTTTATTTGGCCAGTATGACACCATAATGTGCTGTATTCAATCCGGATAGTAGTTTATTAAACTCCTCGTCGCAGTGAATGGCCGACGGCAAGATAGTTGGGATGATTCTATTAATCTAGTTGTCACAAACATCGTTTTGCGCTGGGAAGTGCCCAGCTCCGGTAAGGCTTCGGAAGCGGATGGCGCCCGCGCGGATTATCGATTTTTACGACCCATTGCCACAGCCATTGCAATAGGTCGAGCGGGGAAACTTGAAAAACTTTGCAGCGCTTTCTTCTGGTTTGTAGATGAAGAAGCGCAGGCGATCATTTAGGAGTCAGACTCGCAATCGCATGAAAACGGATGAGATAAAGAAAAACCGAGAAAAAATCTTCGTAACGAGAGAGCGAAAAACACAACCATCGATCAATCGAACCTGAATATCCCAATGAAATCATTTTGGTTCAAATCGTGTGCCTTATACATTGCCACCAAAGGAGAGGCACGAAAATGAAGGACGAAGCAAAATTCAAAAGAGGGGACAGGTTTCAGTTATAAAATCAGGCACCGACAACATAGCTGAGGGGTGTTTCTAGTGCTGTATTTAACATGGAATAAAACTAAATGAAATAAAAAGAAGACATTTTGTTACCCGCTTTTGAGGACCCGGAGAGGGAAATCTATATTTTCAACCGTTCGTGTGTAGATTTGTATGGGAGCAAAAGTAGGTCATCTTTAAGTGATAAATTGAACTACTTATACTAATATTACTTAATTAAAATTTAAATGAAAAACATTTCTAAGTTTTCCTGATCAAATGGTGTATAAATGAAGTCATTCTGTTCAGTCAAACGAGAGTTATTACCTTTCACTTTTGCGTAACGCTCTCATTTTTCAAAATTTTGAAATGACACCCGGTATAGAAAAGAGAAACGTAGTCCTACGTGTTAAAAATATTTTGTGTAGGATTTCAATTGAAAGACTTTTTAAACAAATTACTGTCAAATTTTCTCTTTGTATTGTTTTAGTACATTAGCACTAGCATTGACGTTTGCACACCTCGTGGATGGAGCTACGATGAGTAATAATTCGTTGAGGGTATTGCATAACACCATGAAACGAAACCATTAACTGATACGTTTCTTCACGCAATAATCTCCACGAAGCCACTCCTCGATCGCTCACCTGGCCACGTCTATGCAGCCGTTGGTGATAGGGAAGATTTGGTATCTACCTTAAGAAGACACGGGGAACTCAATTAGCCTTCAGTAGATATCAAAGGAAAAAGGAAATGAATAGTCGGAGAGAATAGTTGAACAGAATGCCATGTTTGGTGTGCAGAACAATAATTTATTTAAAAAGAATCGTTGGGAGCAGCTAGTCTAAGAAGGTTAAGTGATGCTCCAAACGGTTGGGACTTAAGAATTAACTATAGTCCTAGCTCCCTATGGCTTATGGTTATAGCGCCATTACTCGTTCTCTGAAAATATAAGAACAGGTGGGAAAACTGAACTTGTCAGATTTCTTGGATTGCTGCAACTACATTGCGTTACTTTAATATACAATTTTATAGCATAGCATAGCATTTTTCAGCCATACACAATCCTTGGCTGTTGTAGAGACGATTGAAGCGTTAGAAGAACTGCCTTAGGTATGATAGGCTCTTCAACTATCGATCTCTTTGCACAACACTTGGCCAGGTTCTTATGATCAGCAAGGGATGGGATGGAATTAGATGTCTACTTAAGGAGATGCTAAGAACTCATGCTACCTTCATAGACATCTGGAGTAGGAAGTTGGATGGGACTGTACGGCGAGAAAGCATATTTATTTATATGTATATAGGTCGTTGGGAGTGACGAAGCTAAGAAAGTTAATGCACTCTTCTGTTGTCCGCTTTCCTGGGCTGGAACATAGGCGATTCCTACTTCTATCCAGGCTTTTTTTTAGCATGAGAGCTTGTCTGTCCTAGCCTTTTATGGCTAGAAAAATTGAACAATAAGCCATACCTTTATCTGATTTGTACTTAACAATTCTCCCCACTTTGCGTTTTTGGAAGAATTTCATCTCGGTTTTAATTTCCAATATAAAGAAACAATGATTTTACTGGGTGTCCTCCGGAAATTCGTAAAAGTAATCCCTCCCGTAGCAAATCCCATACAAACTCCAAATTATGATTTTACCGATGGACATGAGCCCCCTCACAGCTACTATAAGAACCGAAAGGAAGCCGAAAAGTTACTCGGAGCTGACACCTTAATCTGGTCAAACCCTAACGTACACTGCTTCATGTCAACCAAAACCCACACCAGAAATTGGGTTCCAAAACCCACGGACGCGGCCTGTTTTGGGTTTTTTCTGCTTCCGGTATGTTTTAAGCCCAAGTCTTTCTTTGGCACGCATGACGCTACTCGACGAGGTCCCTAGTTTTTTCGCAACATCCCGAACGGAAGTCGCTGGTTTTCGCTTGCAGGCATCCCTGATCTTTTTATAGATATCCGGACTAACATGACCGGATTTCCGACCACTCTTCGGCGCATCTTCAAACGTACACTGTTCTCTATAATTTTCGAATCGCAGATCGTACCGCTCCGACGCTTACACCCTCATCCTTGGCCAATTTTCCCAAGGAGAGTCCGCTCACAGTGCACCATTTGTGCACGATACTTTTTCGTTGTTCCGGAGTAAGACTGCGCATTTTGATAGGTAACACAAAACTGAGCACTTTTTTGATGCTATGTCATTCAGAAATGTGCAAAAAAAAGGACGCAGCCAAAACATGTTGAAATATTTCATTATATTCAAAGTGACAGTCAAAATAAGGTGTGCTTATACTTTCTGGAACAGTCGTTAAGGTGGACATTACAGCGGTACAAAACTTGATGGAAGGTGTGAAACGTTAAGCCTGACAGTTCGCATTTAGAGAATCGGAAGCCTAATCAAATAATTTTCCTGTGTTTTGTAGACGATGAACTTCAAAAAGAAATAAAGATTGATCATTTGTATAATAAACTAATCAGTGTGCACTTAATCACGTTTGACCAATTTTTGATCGTTCCACCCTTAATTAGTGTTTTCGAACTTGAAATCTCCACCAAAGTTGTTTCTAAATTTGAACAGGATACGCGTAGTTTCTTCAATTTGATTCACAAAATATCCCAAGTAGAATTTTTTTAGAACCCTTGGTAATATTCGCTCATTCTTTCATATTTCAGAGAGAGATACAGTTAGGGTTCTGAGCAGGAGATGAAAATAATGTTTACATGAACATTGTTCAGTAAGATAAGGTCCGAAACCTAAGAAACATTCCCGCAAAAACTCATAAAGGGTTCGCTTAGAATGTTGGAAGTTGGAAAAACCAAGCATGTTACACTGAGGCTTTGGGATTTATTCAGCGCAAGATTTGCTAGAAGTACTGCTAAAAATCTATCTCAACTGCAATTTCAAGCTGGACTCTCTCTCTCAAATATCTGAACAAGATTCGCTCAAAATCTTAAGAAATATGTCCAACCAAAGTTGAAAAAGATGCAGCTCCTTCCGACTTTTTTTATCTCCCGACTTAGTGGGTTATCGTGCCTTAATCCAGGCTGGCTTTCATCTCCCATCGTAGTCACTCAAATGCCTCTTTGGATATTTTCGTAACTTGTCCAGGGGTGAGATTCGAACTCGTCACTTTGGCGTGAGAAGTAAGGATGTAAACCACTACGCCGGGATTCCCCCATAGCAAACGAACGAATGAATCTACCCTTCTTCTTCTTCTTCTTCTTTTTTAAGGGGGACTTTAACCCTTCGAGTCATTCGTCCCTCATGAATCTACCCGCAAAGGTACACCCTTTATATACCTGGAATGCTTACCATCAGGTACTTAATTCTGAAGTCTGTGTTAGGATAATACTGTACGTTTAGTTTGCAAAAGGTAACTATAACACATAAACATTTGATGTGTCATTTTCTAACAGCTGACTATCGAAAACAATAGTATTTGTTTATTGCAGTTGAAAGATTCCCCTTCGCTTGGTATAGATAAAATAAAAATTTATTGGTTGAGGAAAGAGTTATAAGCATTCAAAATTGAACTTCTTTTCGTAACACGACTGATGTTTTGGTTTTCGTAATAGTTCCCCAGTATAATAAGCACTATTCCACACGTCAAAAGTGCCGTTTTGGATATAGCATATTACGTTCAGGCATATTTCGTGTGCTGTCCAGTACGGGAAAATGATCAGTAAAACGACCAAATCAATCAATATGTACGAAGGGTGAGATCTCCAATTAGGTGGGTAATTTCAGGTTTATTTTTTTCCTTACTCCGCGTGATTCTTCTGTGAAAGACCTTCTGAAGGTAATCTGAAAAATAATGGCAATCCCGAAATTTGAAATTGCGCATCATTTTCAATATCCACCGCCCCATCGAATGAAAGTGAATCGAAATCAGTCGAGTACCTTTTTAAAAACACATTTTCAACACACTCCCTGCTTTTTGCCACATTAGCAATTTTCTCCCTCTGCAACCGACTCGGGTGGTGTGTTGTTGATGTTGTGTTGTGATTGCTCGTTCTTTGCCCCTTTCGATTTTGCACACGCATTCATCGGATTCAAATGGCGACGTCATATTGGCGCTGGCGGTGGCGGCATCGGCGTCTGCGGCTGCGACGACCGGCAAGCTATTATATTATTACCCAATAATATCGCCATCGGCGGCAGGGGCCCCAACGTCTGCTAAACAGTTTAGGCCTCCGAGAGAATCCTACAAACACATTTCTATTTCAAACGTACAACGACGATAACAGCAAGAGTGGTCTGTAATGCAACAGAATGCACTTATCTCATTGCTCGATGCTAATTTATTTCCTTGCTTTCTCTCTATCCACCTTTTTTTTTTTTTCAAACGCAGATGCCAACTCATTTCATCAAACATCGAAATGGATCGACGATGTCCGGACGGAGCGTGGTAGTGATGTAATCATCATGCTGGTGGGCAACAAAACTGACCTCTCGGACAAGCGCCAGGTCTCGACGGAAGAAGGCGAGCGGAAAGCGAAAGAACTGAATGTGATGTTCATCGAAACCAGTGCGAAGGCTGGTTACAACGTGAAACAGGTAGGTGATGGGGGTTCTAGAATTATAGATGGTGGTGGGTTGTCGTTGTTGCTGTGTGCTTTAACAAATGCGTGGTTTGGTCGAACGAACAGTAATAAGCTCAATGAAGCTGGTACCACGTTTCATGTGTTGTACGAATAACCGTCCGATGGTGTGTGATTGTTTCCGAAATAATCGGAACGTCACCAGAAAGGGTGCTATTTTCCAAACCACCACCTTCATTCGGTATTCGATCACGACATCAGCGTAATCCGCCATGGGAGCACAACAATGTCGACCTATGACAATAAATAAATCCCTCGAAAAAAAAAGACCAGAGTCACTGTACCGGACCGAAAAGTCTGAGTACTAATTGATTCATTTTGTCATGTTTCTATTTTCGCTGTTTTGGGCATCGTACCTAGAGCAGTACCTAAGGCCAATCATTACCATTAAGGTTTGTTTTTATGTATAGAAGTTTGTTTTTAACGTTCTGTTTTTCTTCATCCTCTTTTTTTTAGCTTTTCCGACGAGTAGCCGCTGCACTGCCCGGTATGGACTCAACCGAGAATAAACCCCCAGAAGACAGTATCCTTTTACAAAAGACAGAAACCACTTTGCGAGAGAGTGGTCCCGAAGAAGCTTGTTTTTGTTAGTACATTAGCGGAGCTTTCATTTTTTTCAGGTCTGTGTAAACAGTTTAAAGCGTTGACATAAAACTCTAGAATCTATGCGCCTTGAAGGATAATCGAGTTGATTGTTAGAGTCGATGGGCTTTCTCGTACGATCAACTTGCCTAACTCGATGCAACGAGGAATTGTCGGTTAGAATATGATGTTTAAGCATCTTTGTAAGATTTTAGAAGCACTTCGGGATGAAAAAAGATATTTGTTTGAGTTAAAACGGTTCAAAGTCCAACAATGACAGTCACAATGGCCGCCTTAGGCCTCCAACTCGCGTTTTCAAAGCCACAAATCTCAATGAATCTTGAACCGTTTTACCTTATTTTAAGCCAAAATAATGAGATAATAGTTGTTTGTTGCTATCTTGATGAGATTTGTGCTTCTAAAATCACTTCTTAAACTACATCGATACAGGCACTATTCTCATAACTGTCCTATCTGACTTCAAGGCTTGTTTTAAATTTAAAACAAAAGGTGTTTACACTAGGATGCTGAAATTAATATGCCAACAATTCACTTCAACATTGCACAGTGGTTTATTCTTCTTTCTTGGCATTTCACGCTTATTGTTTATCACAATAAGCTTATTGCCTGCTCTCAACGTAGTGTTCTAAATGTACTTCCACATTCGATGCCTGTACTACTTTTGCACTAATATGATTGTTCGGCAGTTCTTGGACCAGACCGGAAATCGAATCAGATCACCTCCAGCTTTTGGGACTTTCTTCCGAAATTATGACGTCGGGTCCTCACATGCTCAGTCATTTGGGCTACTATGTTGAACACTCACAACGCCTTTTTCTTGATCACCTTGATCTTTATAAACCTGTGTTGGGCCACTCATTGTTGATTTGTTGTCAATTGATCATGTATGCAGGTTAGCATCCGTTTCCGGCGTTGCTTTATGTCAGCAACGAGGCTACTATTTTAGCGCCCGGTACGGTGCTAAATAACCGTGCGGCGTTGTTAAAATGGATTAAGTATCACACCAGTACGCTTGCTTTTAAGGATCTTGAAAAATCATGGTCCTCTGTACAGCTCCACAAGAACTAGAATTTTGGTCGCAACTGCCAACTAAGAGCAGCCTCATCGGTTGTCTAAATCATCCATTTGATCTCATTTATTCTTTTAAGGAGCACCGGCACAAAACGGTAAAAAAAATTCTTAAAAACTCAAAAATATATTTTCGTTGAATATCAAAATACTGTTAATAAAAGGTATTTCCTGCTTTCTACCCACCATACGGAACGCAGTGCACATTTTCATTAACAGTCATCCAATTTTGATTTTGGAAAAAAAACTACGTTTATGTTTTAATGACGTTACTTCGAAAAATAATAAGGTCTATAGCATTGCGCAGCTTGAAACGAGCGCTTTTTTGTACAAACTCTTGTGAAAAATAGGTGAAAATGTGGTTCAAGAATTATTCAGAGATGCTTCCAAAGTAATTCTGGAACAATTCCAGAATTGTTCTAGGCTGCTTCCAGAGTGATACTTGAATGTTTCCAGAGAAGCTCTGAAATGCTTCCAGAGTAATTTTGAAGAACTTCCGTAGTAGTTCTGGGGTTCTTCAGTATTGTTCAGGGACTCTTCCAAAGTAGGTCTGGAATGCTCCCACAGTAGCTCTGGAATGCTTGCTGAGTTCAAATTCCTTTCTAATATTTTCGAGTTTTTCTGATTTTTCCAAACCTTTCTCGAGATTCTCTTTTTTTCTCGGTTTTCCTTCCCTCGTTTTCCAATTTTCTCTTTTTCCGGAAAACTTTCAGATTATTCTGGTCTTCCGTTTGTTCCGGAATTTTTCCGGGTTGTTCTGGAATCGTCCGATTGTTATTTGAATACATCCAGATATTCTGAAATGCTTTCAGAGTAGTTATGGAATGCTTCCAAAACAGTTCTGGAATAATTGCAGAGTAATTCGGGAATGCATCCAGAGTGAGTATTTGAATCCTTCCAGAGTAGTTCTGGGATGGTTTCAGACTAGTTCTGGAATGCTTCCAAAGTAGTTCTGAGATGTTTGCAAAATAATTATTGAATGCTTCCAAGTGAGTTTTGTGATACTACCAAAATATTTCTGGGATGCTTCCAAGTAGTTCTGTATGGTTTATGCTTTTGAGATGCTTTCAGAATTAATATTGAACTCATCCTTAATAGTTCTGGGACGCATCCAAGATTGTTCTGTAATGGGTCTTTAAATCTTCCAGAGTAATTCTGGAATGGTTCAGAAATTGTTCTAATACACTTTCAGAATAGTTCTGGGATGCTTCCGGAACAGCTCTAAGATGCTCACAAAATAGTTAAGCGACGCCTCCAGAATAGTTCTGGAATACTTCCATAATAGTTCTGAAATGCCTCCAAAATTTTCTGGGATGCTTCCAGAGTAGTTCTTCCATGCTTCCAGAGCAGTTCTGGAATGCTTCCAGGACTGTTCAGAGTTAAACATCTCTAATCCAGTAAATATTCTAGAATTGATCTGGAGTTCTTTCTAGACATTGTTCTGAACAGTTTCAAGCGTAATCTTAGGATGCTTAAATAGTTGTACAGGGAAAGTTTCAGAGAAGGTGTGGGATGTCTCCAGAGTAGCTCTAGGATTGTTCTGGAATACTTCTAAAGTGACTCCTGATTCATTTGTGATTCGTTTTATTAACGTCTCTTTAAACTGTATGTCTGCTGTAGGTCATTCGAGACGGAAAGTGATTCTAGAATGCTTCCGAAGTGGTTCTGGGATGTTTTCAAGCTAGTGTTGAGATTCTTCTAGGATTGTTAAGGTATGCTTCCAGAGTAGTTCTGGAATGCTTCCTGAGTAATTCTGGAATGCTTTCAACGTAGTTCTGGAACGCTTTTAAAGTAGTGCTGCAATGCTTTCAAAGTAGTTTTGGGGTGCTTCCAGTATTGTTAAGGAACGCTTCCAAAGTAGTTCTGGAATGCTTCCAAAGGAGTTCCGGAATGCTTTAAAAGTAGTTCTGGAATGTTTCCAGAGGAAATCTGGAACGCTTCCAGAGCAGATCTGGAACGCTTCCAGACTAATTCTAGCATGCTTCTAGTAGTGTTAAGGGATGCTTCCAGAGTAGCTCTTGAGAACTTCCAGAGACTTCTGTTGTACTTTTAGTAATGTTCAGGGATGCTTGTGTAGTTTTGGAATGCGTCCAGAGTGGAAATTGAATGCTTACAGGGTAGTTATAGAATGCTTTCAAAGTAATTATGAAATACTTCCACAGTAATTCTGGGCTGCGTGCACAGTAGTTCTGATGTACTTCCAGAAGTGTGCTGAAATGCTTTCAAAGTAGCTCTGAAATGCTTCGAAAGCAGTTCTGGAATGCTTTCAAAGTAGTTCTGGAATTTTTTCCAGAGTAGTTCTGGTATTCCTCAAGACTAATCCTGGAGTACTTTAGGTATTGCTTCCAGGGTAGTCCTGGATTGCTTTCAAAGTAATTCTGAAATACTTCCAGAGTAATTTTTGGCTGCGTGCAAAGTAGTAGGTGTATTTCCAGCCCCCCAGTAATTCTGGAATGCCTTCAGACTAGTTCTGGCGTACTTATAGTATTGTGCAGGGATGCTTCCAGGGTGGCTCTTGAATGCTTCCAGAGTAGTTTGAAACATTTCCAGTGTTGTTCTGGAATGCTTCCAGAGTAATTTGAAATACTTCCTGAGTAGTTCTGGAATACTTCCAGAGTAGTTCTGATGTGCTTCCTGGGTATTTCTGGGATGCGTTCAGGATTGCACAGAAATGCTTCCAACGTATTTTTGTGAATATTCTAGAATTGTTCTGGGTTCTGTGTAAACGTGTTCTCAACAGCTTCCTGCATATTTCTAGGTTGCCTCCTTAATTGTTCAGGGATTCCTTTAAAGAAGTCTTGGGCTACCTGCAGAGTAATTCTAGGAAGCTTCCAAACTAGATCTTATACATATGCTTCTTAGACTGTTCTGGAATGAGTCCAGAGAGGATCTTGAGTGCTTCCAGAGTAGTTTTGGTATGTTTCCGGAGTGGTTTTGGGATGTTTTTAAACTAGTTCCAGGATTGTAGGCTTCCAGATAAGTTCTGGAATGCTACCAGAGTAGTTTTGGAATGTTTCCATAGTAGTTCTTGAATCCTTCCAAAGAAGTTCTGAAAAGCTTCGAGGGTGGTACTGGAATGCTCTCAGAGTAGTTCTGACATGCTTTCCGAGTAGTTCTGGGATGCGTCCAGGACTGTTCAAAGATGCGTTCAAAGTGATCCTCTAAATATGCTAGAATTATTCAAGGATGCATTTCAATCGTATCATAAATCATTCGTTGCACGCTCGTTTTTGATTCAATAGACGCACACATACGAGAAGTTCTGCCTCACCTCTCAAACCGAAAACTGATGGGCCAAGGTAAACATTGAATGAACATAGCATGAACTTCGTCGCCTGTCAATTGTATGCGTGTTCATCACTGCTTCCGTGTACAATTTATTGATTCGTTCGTTGGCTTTTGTTGGTGATTCATTTTCGTTTCCTGATTCGATTCAGTGCTAGTGCTCGAAGCTTCCAATCGGATCACTTGGTGATTGTGTGGTACCGCGTTCAAAGCAAAAAAATGAATCGGATGCCGAAAAGCACAGTGTAGCCAGTAAATACAGCGGGAAAAACAGAAAATATGTAGCAACCAAACGCCAAATGTTAATTTAAAGTGACATGTGTTACTTTAGGCCAGTATTTTCTTATTTTGGTAGATACTGATGATGGCACAGGTTACTTAGTTGGTAATGGTACGGCATTACCAACCCGGATTCAGTGGATTCCCTATCCGGAACAAAAAAAAATTCACGATTTTTCTTGTATATTATGTGATATAAAATTCATAAGGTATGCATAACACATTGTGCATAACAATATTGCCCTTTGTCACGACTTATCGGATACGTGTGACAGGAAAATTCAACAAAAATCTTATTGAGTAGGCTGATTTTTCCCAGACGGTACATACTTAACAAAACTTCCAACACTTTCATTCGAACTAAAAGACAATGAATGATTCTGTTCAAATGAATGCAATCATCTCTCGTCTCCGAACATTATCAACTGGCGATCCTACTGGGTCGTATTTCCATAACCACTCAATCAACGAAGAGTGAATCACAAGTAGGCAGAGCTGTTGTCCATTCGACTTGCGTGGTGGAATGAAGTAATCTACAAAAACGTCCAATCTTGTTCACTCACTGAGTTCTTGCGTATGATACCTTTACCAATACATTTATCGATGTGGTTGTTTCAAGCACGGATAACAATAAATCATTTTCGCCGATTTTTTCGGCAGTCACCAACACTGTGAAAAACAAAATAAACAATAAAAAAAAAATATAAATAATTATATTACTGTTCTACGCAATCGCGTATATTCATCAACAGTTTGCCGTATAACAAAAAAAAAAATAAACTACTCCAAATGATTCGAACCATTACTATCACGCCAATTAAAATTAAAGTCACCAGCCAATATATTTAATTTACTCAAATTAAGAAATACCTCAAGCCAGTCCTCTAAAATTTCAACAAAACGCGGGTCACTAGAACTGGGAGAATGATACAAACCACCATAATTACCCATCTTCATGCCACGTACAACTGTTATGCCCAAGAACCAGTTACCATCAACCACTTCGTTGAGGCAATTGATTGAATTGAACTGATTCTTTGACGTAAATACCAACACCGCCAGTATGTCTAGAATGTGATAAACAAGAAGCAACATTATATCCCGTAATGCAATACTGATCAAAGGCTGCAATTTCAACAATGTGAGTTTCTGCTAATAATGGTTGTGGAGGGTTTTCCGCCAGCTTCTGCAGCACCGCTCTGTTTCTATCTCGAGCAGATATCCCAACGCAGGAGAAAAGTCGCGCCGAAGAACCGCCGAATCGCTGTGTAATATTCTTACCATACCAATCAGCCTAAGGTCGGGGTGCTCCCTGGTACATACAAAAGTAGTCGTTATTATATTTGATCCATGGCTGTACTTCGTCATCCTCGCAGTCTGCGATGGGTCCGCAGGATGCCTTCTACTTGATCGATCACCTTGCTCGTTGCGTGTCCCTTAGTCGACGATAGTCGACTGATCTTAGCGGCGTGAACGATTCTTCGCAATTCGTCGTTCATTCGCCTCCTCAACGTTCCGCAGCACCTTTCGTTCAAAGACACCATGGGCACGCTGGTCCTCTAAGCACAACTGAAAACAAATCTAATAAACAAGCCAGAAAAATACATCTGTCGCTCACGGGTGCACAGCAAGAAGCGATGAAGATGGTACCACAATTTTAACGGGTGAACCTCTAACTGATGTGCGAGATAACTATCAGCTTCTATGGGAATCAATCATCAGCATAATCAGCATATTGTGTAATTAATACACCGACAGGCAACAGAGGCCTTGAGGCGTCAATTAGAAGTATGTGTTGGGAAAATATAAACAAAATTCAAAAACTGGGTTTGTGACACTTAAAATCATATTATTTTTCGTAGCATCCTTTAAATTTAGTTGTTCATTTTTCACCCCAACATTCATCATCCCGTAAAACGTGATCTTTGTCAAAAAATGGGCAAGGCTACATTTTTTTGCCATTAAAAATCCCATCTTTATCCTGTTCATTAGTAACTTAAACGGAAATAATTCATCGTATCATCAGAGCAAAACACATTCCATGTTTTCATATAAAATTAACCGATTTGTTATTGATGGAAATTAAACAAACATTAATGAACAGGGCGAATTCGTTTGGTTTCTGTTGCGTAAATGAGGCTTAATATACATCAACTGTTGCACAAGACTCGTTTCATGTCAGCTTGGTTAGCGAAAGGTTTTTGTGGCCACTGTAATGAGGTTAATAGTGTTCAACTGACATGTTTGCTCTAAAAACCCTATTATGACACTCTCAACCTCGTTGCATAGACCATATATCATTTTTTTTTTTCTCAAACCAAACTTTTAAGGTTATAGCCTCCTGCACCAGGCTTCACATTCCTCGTGAATTTTGTTGGTTTTAATATCTAATAAAAGTTACTCGTGACTCGCTATTTTTTTTAAAGAGCTAAAAAGTCACATGGATCATGTGAAAATTAAATTTTGAATTTAACTTGCCCACTTCCTTAAGCCGTTTGGCTCGCATCATCCCAACCTAATTAATCAATCATAATGTCGTGGTAGGAAGGGCTTCAATTTTAATCCAAAAATCCACTAATTACAAACAAATCCAATTTAATCGCAGCACTCGCACTGCTTATCTGCTTAATTATGCACTGTTCATCCATTTCCCATGATCAAATAAGTATGGAATGGAATAAAACAAAAAATCTCATTTCAACGCAACAAAATTCAATTAACGCAACACCACCTGCACCTTTCCGCGAGCTCTACTGCCTTCTACTGCTCGAAATTAAGGCTTTGCATTGGCCCATTTACTATAGAATGACATTTCTCAATCATTAAAACAACTTGGTCCACTTCGGGTTACACTAATGGCTTAAACTTAAGCTATTTTATTGCATTCTCATACTCGTGTTAAAATTAACATCATTATGCCTAAACTTAACTATAAAAACATGCTACGTCAAATAGGTAGCGAACACATCTATGCATTCAATCTTGATTGACCTACACACACCCGGCGCTTTATTTGCAGTTCACCCACAGAGCTTATTTAGGTTCTTTCATCAATCTTTCATCTATGGCTGAATGTTACCTAGCGGTTTTATAAGTCAGTGTTGAACAGTGCGAATGGTCAACAAACACTGACCTTGTATTGGGTATCATCAACCTAAATACTCGAACCATGCGTCTATTGACTTATACATTCAAATGCCTTTGGACTTCTTACAAAACATTCTCCGAAATAACATCTTCCTCACCAAGGTTATGCAAACATCACGTCCACTCTCATCTGTCACACCTATTTTCAATCGTTCACAGTTCATTCATTAGCAGTCATACCATTATGCTATCAGCTGCTGCAAGTACTCACTTGTACACACGTTGAACTCTCTTCAAAATACTCTAGAGGGATTTTTGTTTCACCCGCCGCACCGGCCACGCTTGTACCCGGAGTAGAAGGTAGCTCACCAGCCGCTTGAGGGCATAAGTAACCAGCGCCAGCACAACCAGAGCTGCGGCTAGCAGTGTGGCCACAACGTCATAATAGTGATACTGCCAGGCTGGCATCTGAGCTTGTTGGTATCGCAGATGCGAGGCTCCCTGATGTCGGATGACGTACTCCGTCCACCAGACGGCTTTTTCCAGTGGGCGCATCGGTTGATCCCGGACCAACGTGGCGAGCCGCTCGATGTTTCGTTTGTATCTGATGGGAAACAGCAGAAGGGGAAGGACATTAGATAAGAAAATCGTGTAATAGGATGGTCCCATGAATTATGTTAATAGGTAAATAGCGCAGAAAGATGAATTTGGTTTAGAATAATATTGATTCAGCTTTTGGATGGAAGGAGCTGCTAAAAACAAAACAATCCGGGAATTTAAACAAATTGCATCTAATTGTGGAAGCTTCAAAAAGATGATTTTTTTCAGCAAGATTCATACATTATCCAACGAGGTTTGCCGGGCTAGATAATTACAATAAGTAATGAGAAATCGAGTTCTGCTACGAGCTGCACACATTGTATTTAGTAATCAACAGTGCTGTTAATGGTAGAGATAGATTAATTAACTTATAATTGAATTTAAAAACTAAATAAATATAAAAAAAATGACGCATGATGAGTTTGAAGCGATGTATTCCACATCTTCGTACAACATATCATTATCCTAACTGTAATACTCATGGCATTAGCGCGTACTTTAAGATTCAAATGATATTCAATTATGAATACACTACCACCCTCCCCCTCCTCCTCATCCACATGGTTTTGGAACACTTTTGTGTTGCATCCTAAAAATAACTAGCTACGAACCAATACTAAACATAATATTGTAACCTTACCCAACAAACATCAACACTGAATAACTGTGAGTTCTAACAGATTTTGAGAAGTAGTTCAGCTTTTATTCGAGACTTTATTTTTTGAATTTTTTTTTCGACGCTGATGTTTTTTGGGTATTCTATCAGTTTATTACTAAGGTCTGTATCTGCAATAAACCGGACACCTCAAAACATGAATAAAATATAAATTTCGCATTATTTTTCCGTCGGAGTTGTTTATTTCAGATTCATGGGATGTGTTTTAACAATTCGTAAAGACAAAACATAGTTATTCGGTATTTGCATAAAATTTTCGAACTTTGCTCTTAACTCCGTCCATTAGGGTTTGTACAGACTCTTCAGAAATCGTAGAAGCCGTCTTTGTCTAAATATGCTGGAAGTGTTTGATGTCTTTGATTCCTTGATTCTATCCAGAAAGCTTCCGCTTCATCAGAGCCCAATATCTCTCGATTGGTCGCAGCTCTGGGCAATTTGGCGGGTTTGAGGTTTTTGGTACAATGTTCACTTGATTTGCTTGGTACCACTCCATCACAGTTTTAGCATCGTGGCATGAGGCCAAATCTGGCCAGAACAAAGGTTTCTCTTTGTGACTTTTGATGAAGGATAGCAATCGCTTCTGCAGACACTCTTTCTGATAGATCTCCTTGTTGATTGTGCCTGTAGTGACGAAAGATTTACTCTTTTTGCCATACGTGCAAATTGCTTGCCACACATGGTATTTTTTGGGAAATTTCGATGCCTTCTTCGTTCTGAAATGCTCAGCTGTAGCATTTCTGGCCATAGCAGAGTAAAAAACCAGCCCTGGAAGCTGCTTGAAATCCTCCAGGACATAAGTTTCATCGTCCATAACAACGCATGAAAACTTCGTCAAATATTCGCAGTACAAACGTCGAGCCCGTGATTTTGCTGCCAAGTTCTGTTTGTCGTTGCGATTTGGAACTGTTTTTACTTTAAACGACTTAAGTCCCAAACGTTGTTTTGATTTTTGTACAAAACCATGCGACATCCCTATTTTACGAGCCACCGTTCGAATGGAGAGATTTGGGTTTTTCGTTAATATCCTTTTCACCTTTCGGTCCATGACAGGATCAGCGCGTCCAATGTTCTTGTCCCTTCTCGGTTTCCGCTCATCAGTCAAACATTTAAAAAATTTTTCTTCAAACATTCCGAAAATGATTTAAGCACATCGTGAACAGTGGATTTAGGCAAATCCCAATGTTTTTGCAAGGTCCTGTATTGACAAGTCAGGATTTGCCGTACGCCCGTACAAAATTCGCTCGCGCACTTGTTTTTCTTTCGTCGCCATCTTGAATATTAAACATGAAATGTAATTATCAATCAAAGTCTTTTTCATCAGCTATACCACAGTGAAATTTGCCATTCCTACGTGCAATATTTCAAAAGTTACAATGATTTGAAGGTGTTTGGATTAATGTGGATACAGACCTTGTTTGTTGAAATCAGCATGTGTTTTATCAAGGAACAATGATTTTTGCACTTAGAGTGAGAATTTTATGTTTTAGCTAACAAAATATTCTTGTTTTTCGGCACAACCGCACGGAAAAAAGTAATTAATTTTTACAAGCGCGTAAAATTTCCCCTTGTTTAATTTCAAGCCAAAGGAGGCGTAAACAACGAAATTGTTTGCAATCTTTCATGCGCCATACAACAATGTTTGCAATCTTTCATACAAAAGGCTAGATTCAGGCGTTATCTGGCTTAACATTACATGAAATATCCTATTATTTTATGCCAAATCTAGCATTCCCTTTATGTGCATTAAACCCACAACATTTTCAAGCTATACAATTTGTCAACTTCGGTTAAAAAATGGTTCGTGCACCAATATTGAGGTATGCTTTTAATCGTTTTTAATGAAAGTTCTCTAAGTATGGCCTGTATCAGAAAGTACTATGAATATGTGATACGTAAAACTAGTGCATACTATTTTAGCGTGTATTTGTACATCAATTTGTTCACCTGTCAAAAATACTATTTTGGTTCGTTTCTTTTCATTATCACAGTTTTTGCAAAGGGTCGCGGATGAAATTTAGTACGAAAGAAAATTCTGCACATTTGGTATACTGGAAAGGGTGTATCGTACCACCAGGTTGCTAAAAAGGTCAAAGTGCATCCAGCATGTTTAAAACGAGTGATTGAAAAGTATGGTGAGTAGTAAACCCTGCAGGATCTGCCGAGAACTTTACGAAAACCCGGTTTCAGCTTTCCTGAATTGGACTAAAAAGTCGTCGATTAAATTCAGGAGAACAAATCACATCGTGATTTGGCCATACATTACAGGACCAACATCGGGATGATCCAGCGGACTAAGGAAAAACATTATTTGAAGACATGCAGCCAGTGCTGTTGATAGTCATTTCGACCAAATGCGCTAAATTTGCCAACAACTCGTTCCAGAAGCTGTTTTTTACAATAACAAATATGAAGAAATTGTTGCGTTTGATTATTTTCATAAATTTGGATCACAATGTATTGTTCCTAATGTAAAACCTAAGACGTGAAATCGTAATACCTCAATATTCAAATAATATTCATAATTGAATATAACACTTTCTATATACCAGTTAGGGCAATGCACTGTAAGAAAAGGTTGTAGAATTTGTCAAGAACTACAATTTAATCATACACCATATTCATAAATTCAGCTGTTGAATCAAGTTATCGGTAAATTTAGCCAATTGCACGAAATGACTGTTTATAGCATTGCATACAGCATGCCACAAGTTCCATAGCAATCTTTGGAGCAGAAGTGTCGTGCCAAAATGAGGCTCCAAAAGCAATCCCACAATTTTTTTTCATAGACGACGAAACGTACTGCTGGGATACGCCATCAGTTGGAAAGAGTGTCGAAATTGCAGATAGGGCTGTTGCAACGCAAAAATTCGGTGAGATGATGCTCATTTGGTCAGCAGTTCGCACATGCGGCTAGCAATATTACATTTTCTACGGTGGTTTTCTGATAACAAGGTTAATTTTGATGAAAAAGATATCGTATTAATGCCTTTTCCTCCTTGTTTCAACATACGATCCTGAAGAACGTGTATATTACAATAATTCCACAGGCCATAAAATTCAAAATGAATGCAGTAAAGGGTGTCCACAGTTAAATTGCATCACTTTCAATAAGCTGTAACATTTCCCCCTTTGGGTTGATTTTATCGAAATTCTGGGTGAAATGACCTCAGCGTGTATTGTTTACACTGCGTGAGTTTCATTGTGAAATGTGTCGAAGTTCCGAAAATGGATTCGAAGGAACAGCAAGTGTGCGAGAACATTTGGAAACGCACCTCGACAACCCACTTCTTTCGCACCGAGCCATCGGAAAGATGTTGAAAATTCACCAGCCTACAGTGTCTCGTGTCATAAAACGTTTCGAGGAACGTTAAACTGTTTAAGTTCGATGTTCCAGAGTCTCTCAGGAAACAGCAAGTGTCAAAGTTTCCCAAGAAATTCATGATTTCGCAGGGGATTTTTTCGTGTGGTAAACGGAGCAAGCCTTTCGTGACAACTTCAACAGTAAATGGTCAAGTATACATGAATGAATGCCTGAAAAAACGACTGCTTCCGTTTCTTACAAACACACAACGTTCTTACAAGTGTTTGGTCGGACCTAGCCTCTTGTCACTACTCCAAGGATGTCCTGGAGTGGTACAAGACGAATGGTGTCAATTTCGTGCCCAAGGATGTTAATCCCCCAAACTCTCCAGAGTTGCGGCCAATTGAAAAATATTGGGCTATGATGAAGCACGAACTTCGTAAGCTTCGTTGGTTCAAGCGTTGTACAAAATCTTATGCGTGGTATTAAGAAAAAAGTTCGGGCTTTTGGATATTGTAAAACAATACAGTGAAATTAAAAGACTTAAACCAAGATTATACATTTTATTTTATTTCTTAAATATTTCATGACAATCGTTTGAGAGACTTGTTTCTGAGGACGAGTTAAAGTGATGCAATTTTACTGTGCACACCCATTATTGCACTGACGCTTTAGATAAAGCGATTTCCGAAGGGCAAGAGACAGAAAAGTTCCGACAAGCAGCAAAACGTTTCATATTACCTATGATCATCCTATTTACCGTCATATTAAGATCTCCCTAAAACAATGAACCTGAAGTTTTGCCGATTTTGGAAGCAAATAAAGATGTACGCTTCAAAACATGGTCAGTAATAATGGCCAAGGTAGCTTCCAATAAGCTCATCGTTTCTGATGAATGCAGTAAAAAATTATGCTAATGTCATCCGCGCATCACAAAATCTACCCACTTCGTTTCCTAGAGTACAAACATTTAACAACTTCAAAAAGTGAGCTGCATTGTGTAAAGCCTGAGTTTATTATCTGGACGCAAAAAAAAAATCAAATTTATCTTGGAACTGTGTTGATGTATTAAAACTGTTGAGTACTTAAAATGAAGGTAATTTATTAAAAAGCAAAACTAGCGAATAAATTATTCCGATTTGGTATTGACGAAATCTCAAACATTTCTTCGAATACCACTCAAGATTTTTTGGACACTGTTGGCTAACCTGAGCGGCCATATCGTTCCAACATCACTACATCAATGTGGCATCCCAAGTCATCTTTCGATGTTTCATCATTTTCCTTTTGACGATTTCACATATGCACTATGGTACGAATAGCCAAATTTCGCGACAAAAATCGATAACTCAAAAACCATTAACTTTAGACATATGATATCTTTTGAAGAATTAATCTTAAAAAAAGATCTATCTTTTGGTTTGGGTGGTGACTAGGGTGGTCCTTTTATGTTCATTATAAAAATTCTAACTTTTTATTCTTATGATTTAGAAGAGACATTGTTGCTCCTACAGAATTGTAGATAATTTAATTTCATGAAACTTTGCTGAAATAACCTAACTTCTATCTCATCTACGTTTTGTTTTACAACAGTTTTTCTAACTGTCCTTAGTGAGGGACTTTAAAAAACAGTGTTTTGCTCTTATTTTTAATTTCAATTTGAATTTGAAAACTTTGTACGACTTTTATGCATAAAAGGACGCACATTTTGAAGATACAAGATAGTTGCTAGTTATGGTATAAAAAAAACGTTATAGAGGTTGAAGTGTAAAAAAATACGTTGTTTCAAGATATATTACTAGCTTATTTGAAAATATTTGCAAACACGAATAACGTGAACTGAAAGTTAAAAATCCATCTACAAGACCTATGCAAAATCGTTTGTCCCCTTTTGTCCGCTTTAGGAGTAAAACTTATTTTAAAATTGGTAGTTTTGCATTTTTTCTGCAGAACTTTCGATCTGCAGCATCAACAATTATCATCAAAGTGCCTAACAATGTGAGATTTTTATGAAAATGTTTAAATTTTTATGTTAACCCATCTCCATTTATTTATTAACATTTATATCACAGACAAACAGAAATAACACATTGAATATTTTGCACTACAAATCATCGTCACTAACACACCTGCGCCATCTGTTGAACACACTGTGATGGGTGATAAAGCTGAACAGATGGGGGTAGTGTGCCAACGTTAAATATAAGCGAATCCACTATGTGCGCCATCTGTGACGATACTTCCAACGAAGAAACATTTGAATTTGAACGTTTAAGGTGGAATAGGTGAAAAATTAAATCTAAATATTTCAATTCAATTCCATCATAATTGCAACTCCTCCATATGAAATTTTAGGGTTAAGGTTTGAAAAAAAAACTTATTCAATCAACCAAGTTTAATTTAAACATAAAATATTTGTTTAAAAATTCGTAATCAATGCTACGGCAGTTGTAACATTATAAGATATTCAAATCGTTGGCATACATTGACACCATTAAAATGGAAACTAAGATGCAATGAGGGGTCCAAGTGAATTCATTTTTCCAGAAAGGGAACCTGAAAGTGGTACATGCATTTAAATTAATTTATTCTTTCGAAAGATCTTCGGGATTTAAAAATACTACTTCTTCCAATATTGAAGAAATCGAGCTTTTAGTGCTCTGACTTGATTCAGAGTTTTCATTATCACTATTTGAAAAATGATTGCAAGTTTTTTTTTTAGAGACCACGAATAACTATGCGAACACAAAACACTTAGATTATGTCATACAAAATTAGGTTTTTTTAGATGTACCCAAACGAAGCGGGTAAAAAGACTTAACTTTAAGTCCTCTTCAAAATTTACATGACCCAACAACTGAACACTCAATTTAGCAAGCTTTGATGTAAATTTCAGTCATAATATTTATTTTGATAAATTATTATTAGTCGCGGACAATAGCATTAAGGTGGATTGCACAACATCAGGTTATACAATTTTGATTTGGATTTCAAGGACTACTCCACAGGGCCTCAATCGTACTCAAGAGCATGTTCCATTGTACCTACAAGTGAGAGATGTTTGCAAAGGTATATTAAAAGAAAAGATCGGAATCAGATGAGAATGGAAGATGCCAAGTAAGCCAGGATTAAGCAGCGCTAACTTTGGAAAATGACGAGAGAAGAAAAGCGCCCATTGAAAGAGCAACAAAAAATTAGAAGAAGAGAGAAGAAGAAAATCGTCAAAAGAATACTGTTAAGAAGATGCTTCGGAATTCGGATTTCACTGTGTTGTCGTAAAATATGTCACAAATTGTTCCATAAATGTGACTTCTTTTCAAAGCGTTCCATAATACTGTTTTGGAAAGCAAATTTCCAACAACGATTACAAGATTTTTCAAACCCATTTTATCAACTTGAATTAATATAACCCTTGAAATGGATCTAAAGGAGCTACAAAAGATTTTCTTAAACGTTGACCACTAGGGTACTACAGCAATTTAAGCTTCAAAGGTTATCACATTTTATTTCTTACGGTTTGAATTGAATGATTTTTTTTTTCAAATTATTATGGCTGCGTCCTTCTGTTGACACATTTCTATACGTCATAGCATAAAAAACTTGGTTTCTGGTTGGCTATCAAAATGCATGGTCTTTCCTCGGAGCAGAGAAAAGGTATCTTGCACAAATGGTACGAACTGCAGTTAGAAAATATGGAGAAAAACGTAAGTTTGAAGATGCACCGAGGAGTGGTCGGAAATTCGCTCCTGTGAATCCTGCTATTGACAAGAAGATCATGGATGCCTATAATCAGGACCCATTGGGTTCCGTTCAAGATGTGGCGAAAAAATAGGGACATTGACGTCCAACGTGATGCGTGTAAAAGAGCCACTTGGACTCAAGACATACCCGAAGCAGAAGAAACCCAAAAGGAATTCAAATCAGGCCGCGTCTGTGAAACCAAGAGGGATATCCCCAAAACGGAAAAGGCAATTTTCACCGATATTGGCAAGAAATGCATGGTGTGGAAGGCAATATGTGAATGCGGCAAAATATCCAGCCCGTACGTAACATCGGTGACAATGAACAGTATACCAAGGAATGCCCCCAGAAGCGTTTATTGCCGATGATCAAGCAGCATGATAGTCCAGTCATAATATCATAATGTCATTACGCCAAGGGCACACTAGGGTGGTACAAACACCGACAAACCGACATGAATGACAATTGAAAATGTCTTAATATTCCTGTTCAAATCAAATTACTGACATCTGTCTTCATGTTCCCTGGGAGCGTTTATTGAAGACACGAACTCGCTTGGGAACTTGGTAAGAAGGTTTATGTCTGAGCAATTATGGATTTTATCTAAAGGGCGATACGGTCAAAATTTGGTCAATATCAACTTGACGTATTTCTTTCAATTTTGCATTTAAAAAACCTGAACACCCCTCATTTTGAAGGTGTGTGTGTGTAGAATGTTGCTCCTATTTTGATTTTGGAATTCACTCTTCAGTTGTCAAAATGCCGTCCAAGCAAGAAGAGCAGCGTATCAAAATTTTGCTCGCGCATCGCGAAAATCCGAGCTACTCGCACGCAAAGTTGGCAAAATCGCTAAAAGTTGCCAAATCAACCGTTACAAATGTAATTAAAGTGTTTGGGGAACGTTTGTCGACAGCCAGGAAGTCTGGATCGGGGGGAAATCGAAAACCGGAAGCCGCTGAGACGACAAAGAGAGTTGCCGGTAGTTTCAAGCGAAACCCTAACCTATCTCTCCGAGATGCCGCAAATAAGCTGGGTGTATCGTCTACAACCGTGCATCGAGCCAAAAAACGAGCCGGACTATCGACTTACAAGAAGGTAGTGACTCCAAATCGCGATGATAAACAAAATACGACGGCCAAAGCGCGATCCCGGAGGCTGTACACGACGATGCTGACGAAGTTTGACTGCGTGGTAATGGACGACGAAACCTACGTCAAAGCCGACTACAAGCAGCTTCCGGGACAGGAGTTTTATACGGCAAAAGGAAGGGGAAAGGTAGCAGATATTTTCAAGCACACGAAACTGTCAAAGTTCGCAAAGAAATATCTGGTTTGGCAAGCCATCTGTACCTGTGGCTTGAAAAGCAGCATTTTCATAGCTTCCGGGACTGTCAACCAAGAAATTTACGTGAAAGAATGTTTGAATAAACGTCTGCTGCCTTTCCTGAAGAAACACGGTTGTTCCGTACTGTTTTGGCCGGATTTGGCATCTTGCCATTACGGTAAAAAGGCCATGGAGTGGTACGCCGCCAACAACGTGCAGGTGGTTCCCAAGGACAAGAACCCTCCCAACACGCCAGAGCTCCACCCAATTGAGAAATACTGGGCTATTGTCAAGCGGAACCTAAAGAAGACCAAAAAAACTGCTAAGGACGAGCAGCAGTTCAAGGCAAACTGGCTTTCTGCGGCGAAGAAGGTGGACAAGGTGGCTGTACAAAATCTGATGGCAGGGGTCAAGCGTAAGGCCCGGCAATTCGGATTTGGAAAAGCGGAAGCCTAATTGAATATTTTTCCTGAATTTTATACTAATTGAACTTGAAAAAGAAATTTAATTTGATTTTTTAAATAAACAATTTCACCGATTTACACGCGTTTTCCCTTGACCAAATTTTGACCGTATCACCCTTTAGATAAAATGATTCTATAGGTTTTGACAGATGGTATCACTGCACATTTGGATCGGTCGTTATGGATACTTGATCAAAGGTGAAGATTGAGTTTCATGTCGGTTTGTCGGTGGTGCACAAGCCAAATTGTTGGCATCGTTTCGAAAGACATGAATCCTCCAAATTGCCCTGAGGCACGGTAAATCGAGTCATTCTGGGCTTTTACCGAAGCAAAGCTACGGAAATTCGTAAAACCAGCTGAGGACCTCAAAAAATGTAGAAAGGATTGGACAAAAGTGGTGAAAATTGTGAAAAGTGCAACTGTTTATAGGTCATGTTCGACGAAAAGTGAGATGTCTCGGTAATGATTGAAGATTTTGATTGAAGAAGAGCAAAATTTTATGTAAAACACCAGTGCTGATGTAATTTGTCAAATAAAAAAAAAAAAAAAGAGAAAAAAAAAAACAACTTCTTAATATTTTGATGATGACAAAAAAAAAATAGATACACACAAAAAAAAAAATCTCAGATTTAAAAAAAAAAAAAAATCGAATAATGGTTAATTTACAGTACTCTTATTAAAACTTCAAAGTTACAGCATCAGATGGTTACATTTCTCCAGTTCGAACGAAATCTCAAACCTTCCGCCCGCACAGTTGAAACGGACACGGAATCAGCGCATTACTTCCATTTTGCCCGCATTTGCTGGATGTCCTTGACTGCCCCTCCCAGCCTTGGTAAAAACACCAAACCGTTCTGCACGAGAGCCGAACTTGACTGCAAACACACCACCATGTGGCTATAATTTACCACTTCAGTTTCGTGCTTATAGATGAACCCGCAACGCAATGGACGCGACGCGAGTGTACACGCTCGTGTTTTGCTTTAGACACCGTGTCTTGATTTTTTGGGAAAACACCCGAGCCGAGTGGTTACGATCACAAGAAAGCTCTCAACATACACCCAGTATGACACTGGTTACCACGGATAGAGCATTGCTCGTCGGATGATTCTAAAAATTTGATAATTTGACTTATAGGTTTGGTTTTCTTGGCTGTTGGGTGACGGGCGCATAAGTTGGTTGAGTTTAACAAGCACGGCATGGGTAGGAATAAAATAAATTAACCACGCGTGTATTCCGCAATCGGACACAATCGGAAACACTCGGCTGTGGTGTAACATCATACACGATGTCCGAAGCCAAAACACGAGCACTGGCATTGGTGTTGTACCCACCGCGTTGCGTGTAAGTCTGGAAGCACGAAGTCAAAGTGGTGAATTTAATACACACGCTAGCGTGGTAAAAAATAGCTCGGCGTGCAGTGTAGTGTTTGGACATGGCTGCCCCCCCCCTTTGCTGAAGGGGTTGTTTGGAAATTGCCCAGTTTTTTTTATTTGGCGCAAATTCCGGGACAATTCGGAAAATTCATTAGCTTGGGAACAAAATCGATCTTGTTGGTAGCATACCACTCCAGAACCACCTTGGAGTCTCTATGTTTGCGGATCAATGGCAATACACGCTTTTTCAGGCATTCTGCGATGTAAACCTGGGATGTCATCGTCGAGGATGTGACGAATTGTTCCGGTTTCAGGCCACAACGGCAAATCGCTTGCCAAATGTTGGCCTTCTTCACGGACTTGCCCTGGTTCTAGTTTTTTAGAAGAACCACCGATTCCTTTCCACACTCAGGGTTTCCTTGTAGGTTTTGAGCACTCGACAAATTGTTGTTGTTTTTTTCTTCAGCACTTTAGCCAGCCAGAAACAGGCCACTCCGGATTTTCCAGGTGATTGTGCACAATATTTTTTCTTCTTTCGCATCGGACTACTTTGATCAAACTTGCACCAGTTCTTCTCTAAAGAAGTGTTAATAAGCCACTGTCAAAGATTTTTGATTACCAACACTAGAGGCGTGTTAGCGGCGCGTGAGTGGCGTAACAATTAACTTTTAGACAGCCTTTACCATGAAACAGGGTTAAATTGATAACTCTTTAAACATTTCTTAAAGAAATCAAAACAGAAAAAATCAGGCAAAAATTAACATAAAAAATTAGGGCTAACGCTAGATGGTCATTGACCTGCAGCGTTATTTTTAAAACTGAATTTAAACAGACATATAACCAAACCTCACCAAACCTTTGATTTTGAAGATGAGGCGCTTCGGTATTGATCCGGTCGTCAGTAGCAAGACGATCAGATGAAATCGTTGCAAGGGTCGACAAAAAAAGTCAATAAATGTCTTGGGAAAGGCTGGTTTCTACAAATTTCCTGCCCACATTGTGACGATGTCTACATTGGTCAAAGCAAGATAAATGTGGAAACATGATTTAAGGAATTCATTGCTGAGGTTCACTAAGCAATAAAAGGAGGCGGATAAGGTACATTATAACGGTTCAAGGTCTTAAGTTGCTGAACATGTATTCTAGAAAGGGCACGACATGACAAAAGATAACATTTGTATTCTATAAAACGTATCATCGCAAAGACGCAGTTGCAAGCTTAGACATTTTCAAACATAACTCGTTCATCTTGCAATACAGGATTCAAGGATAATGATATTCAATGCTTGTCATCACGCTACCTAGAAAAACTCAACGTGACAGCTTATCATCTGTTGAAATTTTAGGTCTAGGTTTGCATCAAAACATTGGAGAGACGATTATTCTTATGATTTCTTTAAGTGTTCAACTTGTAGGCTGAATTTGTGAAGAAAACATGTGTTTAATCATCACTTATACGATGTAGGTCGTCTCCCGAGTTGTTGATTTCTCGAGCGCCAAGAGTTGGATGGGCTCATACTATGTTCAGAACACGGAGTATGCTCCCTTGATGACGTTTATCTTGTCGGTAATTATTGAAGCACGCATGTATCAGCTCAGAACTTCTAAGTTTGAACAACTTGAAATAGATGGTGGAATATTCAGTTCTAGCTTCCTTGTTAGAGGTAGTCTGAGCAATCACACTCAGGAAATTATCCGTACGATTTTCATACGATCGGAACTATGAACCACAAAGCAAGGGTCCAAGACTCATTCCATACGAAATCGCATGAAATGATTATTGTTGCATTGGTCGAGAAAAACATGCCTCTTATACACTTTCAATTGACATCACTTATCAAGCGTGTATAGTCTCGTGAGATTGTGGCTCGTCTCTGGATCCCGAGGTTCATGGTTCGAATCCCGATTGCAACTTTTTTTTTCTGTGAGGAAAATTTTCATACGATCGTCCTATGAACTTCTTTCCATTGGAGAATCGTATGAAATTTGCAATAATATCCTCTGGCTAATTTCCATACGATATTCCAATGAATTCATGACCATGACAACGCAGGCTATTTTGAGACAAATGCTTGTCGTCAGAAACGCAACAGCAGCAGCGACGACCCATGGAAAGCCCCCCTCAACATTTACGGCTCGGTAGGCTGCGCAGCCAAAGAAAACTTAGGAACTAATCACAAACTCTTTTTTGATGTTTTAATCGAATCCACTTCATAAGGTCAATCTGCATTTAATTTCACTGTGGTTGAATCGATTGAATAGATCAAAGGCTCTTCAATTCACAAATTGTTTTCTCGAGCAAATCGACTCGAAGCGATGTCATAAATACTGCTGTTAGATAGTTATAATCATGAAATAAGATACATCCTGTTCTAAGATCATTTCATTACAGAGCCGGAAACCGGAAGCTTACTGTTCCACATCCAAAATCAAATCAGATACCTCGTGAAAACAGGCGGATGGCGATTGGCCAGTGAAAAATGCTGATCTGTATATTTTTGGCGTTCAAAGTAGCGTTCGCAGTGACCATGTGCCATTGGCCAATATTGGTTGCCTGCCGCACGTCAGCTACACGACGTTAATCATGCTCTGTTGGGTTTGTCCCCCCCTGTGATTAGAGTACCAGGGTAACTTGCGAACTATTATAACAAAAAAGCTCACGTAACACGAAAAAAATGTTCAGTTAATCAGTTTATCCTAAAATGAATTAGATTTGTTTTGATTTGATCAGATTGAGTTTGATTGAATCACAGATTACATTTGACCACGAAAAGAACAATAATTTGTTTTTTTTTTCATATTACAGTGCTTCTATTTTCTTAAAAGGTTTATAATTTGTTTCAAAACTTTATATTATTTTTTACATCATATGAGCACTGCTACTATATATTATGTTTTACATCATATCAGCACTGCGAACCAAACAAAATACAAAAATGATCAACTAACTATTTAAATGGTTTGCAAAACTGAGAAATGTTATGTTTATTATTTTTCAAGACTAAGTTATTTTTTCAGAAGTTTTTATTGCTTGTTCTCAACTCATTTTTTCGAATGAACTTCTTGAGTTATTTATTGGCAGCTCTCAATGCCAGTACGAAGCCAGATAGAGAATGCAACTCAGCCAACTCCAGCATGGAGTTGCCTTTAAGCTGCCCTTCATTGTGACTGATCGAAGGGAGATTCCCGTCCTCATTCCTCGAAGTTAATTTCACCGCAAAAAATCATTGACTAGAGTATAAACAGCTCAGGCCAATATCTGAAGAGATGACGAACAAATCTGCCATATTAATTTATTATGTTTCAAAACGAGCAACATTGTCTCTGCTTATTAGCTTGCTTCCAAAAGATGGAGAAATTTTTCAACTTTGGTTCATCTCTACTGAAGGAATTTTCTTCAATGATAATCAAGAATGAACGTGAGCATTAGCATGATTAATTGCCCGAGGCCGATATTTCTTTATTGCCAGATCAGCTGTAGTTATACAGAGACCCTACAGATGAAAAAAAAAAAAAAAAAAAAAAAAAAAAAGATTTTGAAAATGTTCTAGTGAAAGATGTTATGACCACTTGAGAACCATCATAAAACCTATTGGCCGCCATCAAAACCAGCATAGGGCTGAATGGCCACAGCTGTCAAACTTCACGGCGATATCGTGGTTGGATTTTGTTGTTTTGCTTTGTTGCTCTTCTGATTCATTCAACAGTAAATAATAGCTAAGAAAAAAGTTCTACTGTTGCGGGAAATTATGATTGATAGCAAAATATATAAAAAGAAATTGAGTTTTTTATAGCGTATCATGCTCCAAATCATATGCGCATTTAATTTTATGGTGAATATTGGCACAATAAGAGTAGAAAATTAATGTATTTTGGAAATTATGCGCTATGCGAAAAAATTATTTACAACAACAAAAACAAAATTGAAAGAAATATATTCTGTAAAATTGAATCATGAAACTCCTGAAAATTAACGTAATCTAATAAGGTTATCTAAACAAATACCAAAGTTTGTCTCAGATCTATAGTTCAATTCAATTATATTTAAAATTTGGTGTATTTATTTTACCATATATTTCTCAATTATTTCTTATATTTCAATATGGCGATTGCAAGAAATCACAGTTTTGCCAAAAAAAAAAGCCAATTTATCTTGGCTACTACTAAAACTATCTGGTCGCTTGGTGACTTTCCTCAATGCCAGTTAGCCGTTTAATGCATTTACTGGAGGCAAAATGGTTATAAAATGCTTTTTCAACTGACCATAATAAGATAATATGAATGAGTCCTAAAACGGCATTTCAAAACAGCATTTTATGAGTTAATAAAGTCAAAATAAAACCTTTGATAGGAGTAAAAGGAATTTTAGAAGTCAAGGTTTTAAGATTGTTGTAAAGAAGCTGTGTAGGGTTCTTATAAACCTGACTAAAATTTGAAACCTATTGGCATCTCTTGCTGCCATAATAAAGCCGAATTGATTTCTAGTGGCTTTCATAAAACTTTAATAATACTTAATAAAGCTGGATGGTTTTGGCAAT